>JAUZND010006137.1:0-10894 GCA_034780555.1 Coelogynopora nodosa | reverse complement strand
CGCTCTCTGATAAATCCATTTCACCTCTTGTAAATAATAAGTGTCACCTGTAAAGAGATAGAAAGAGATATACGATGCATTCTAGAAGTGAAATCAGTTGCAAGCTTATCAAACGGCAATCATTTGCACTCTAGAGTTATCTAGCTGTAGTACGGGTGACTCACTGACAGCCAATCAGGTGAGAGAAATCTAATCGATCAGCCAATCTAATAGAAATGAATTATCTTTCGTCCCTGGTAAGATAATTACCATTATCTTTCATTCATTATTGTACCTCTAAAATAAGGTGCCTGTCAGGCACCGACGTGGATGTTCGTGTACTATCAAACCGACTGGATGTGCGCGTGTTAACAACGATGCACAAAGTATATGCAATTAACTTTATTACTTATTTAATATTTAAAACGTTTAAAATATATTTTAAAAATTTATTAGGAAATAAAATAGCGCTATTTAAGTTCTTATTTCTAATTTTATTACATAACATTCTATAAAAATTTATTTTTACTTCAAAAAATACAAAAAGGTAAATAACTTTGTCTCATTGTAACAGTATAAAAAAGTACGAACATTTTAGAAAATGTCCACTTAGTCAAATAGTTATTTTTGGGAATAACCTTTCCTTACAGGTCTGAATACATCATCATCTATCCAGAATATTTGTCTGAATATCGTGAGATAGTGTTCAGTGAGATAAATTTCATATACCATGATTGAAATAAATTGTATATATATGCACATTTAAAACATGAGAGAATTTTTGAGAATTAACTACATACGGTATATCTAGAGGTCACTTCAGGGAAACAAATACAATATTTTTTAAATATTGGACTGTAGGTCCATAGGCTTTTTTGAAAAATAAAATACTTCAAATTTGCCATATTATTAATGTTTCTACTGAATATGTGTAAAACTTGGATGTGCTCCTAATGTTTTTTGTTGCCAGTTATAAAGAAAATGCACCGCATATAAAATACCATGTAAAAAATTGTGGAAAATATATCCTGAAAATACACCTAGAAATACGCTTAAAGTAAAGCGGGAATCGGAAATCTTGAATTTAAAAAAGTAAAAAATATAAGATTAAAATGCGAAAATCAAAAAAAAACGTTTGTCACGCTTTTTTTGAAATGTTCATTAATTTAAACATCTTTTCTACAAATTTTTATGTTTCTAAGTTTAATCAGTTAATGATGATTTATAAATAAAACCAGTAAGCATTTATCGTAAAAAATATATGATATTGCTTAATATGAGCAAAAATGGATTATCGTGACATGCCGAATAAAGTACTAACGTTTTTTCCTATCTTCCTGCTGTGGATCGTGACTTTAAAATATTATGCTGCGAAAATTCTGTCATTTAAATCAGGGAAAACTAGGAACCAACATGAAAAAAATCTATAAAATAACATGTTTGATATACTGTTTTAAAAAATTTATATCATTTATATGTTATTTGTGTGAAATATGGTGGGTAATTTATGTTAGTAGTATAGGAAGGGTTGATTCGGCAGCACATTGACCTTTTGACCTTTGACCATTATTAACCACCATAGACCCCCCACCCCTAGCAACTTATAAAGTTAAAAATAAAGGACATACACAACCAATTTTTTTAAAATATGATATTAAGGCATTATATCAAATAATAAAATTTCGAACCCCCCTTCCATTTTTTAAAAATATGATAATTAGGCATTACATTAAAAAATTAATCCCCCTCCTCTTTTTTAAAATTATTATATTTAAGCATTACATCAACATATATATATATTGAACCACCCCAAGTCACTGTTTCAGATGCAGAAGACTTAGACTCACACAAATAATATCGTTAATGATGGTTAACTCCCGTGTTTATATCTACAAAAAAAAACCAATTCAGGTACAGTTCAGTCAATTAACAAATTTAAATGAGGAAGTATGTAATTATATTTGCGAGAGAGTGCCACAACGCAGTCGACGAGGGCTGACAGAATACATATGCTTCATTCCAGATGTCGACGACATGCAACCGATCGACTTTTCAGAGGTTAATCTCGGTAAATCACCTATTGGCTTCAAGTCGAGATGAGTGCAAAATTCACCCAATGTTGAAGTTATTCAACTGAAAAAATCCATGATTTCTCTTAACGCAACTATTTTAACTCCGGATTGTATTGTGGAAATTATCAGTGGATTACTTGCAAAAGTTAAGCATTTTTTTCAAGGTTGTAGTAACAGAACAATATTGGGAGTAAATTATTTCGATATGCGTTTTACGAAGTACTGTTCAGCGCCTGATTATCACATTAGAGCAGACGATATTGTTTTTCGAATCGACCAGATAGCAAACAGGATATGCCAAAGTTTAAAAAGACAGGCTTGCTTGTCTACATTCTCATGAATTTAAGAGGTGACCGATATAGACATCAAAAGTATGATACTCATGAAGACAAATACAACTAGACGTGGATTGTGTCTCCTGTTAATGTTCGTGACTTTATCATTTTTGACCGTCATAGTAAAAAGGGTTTATATAAATTTGCTTGAGTGGTATGAGGAAAACAAAAGCCATCCGGTAAAAGTGCTCAAAGATGCAGACAAATAGTCATCGAAAACATCAGGCAAAGTGATGAATATACTGGCGCCTAAATATTTAGCTCATTATCTACCTATTATAAATATAAATTGATTACTCGGATGTCTTTAACGAAAGTCCAATTCCGACTGGGCTCATGCAAACAAATTTTGCGATCGCTGTATGCAACCATTTAAATCTGAAAAAACTACTTGATGATCATCGTATCTTACTTAAACAAATACACAAAAAGTCACTCATTTTTATATATTGTGAACAATTCAGAAATAGCCAGAGTTTTAAAGTGGGAGAACATAGCCATCTTACCGGTCGATACAGAAGTGCACAGCCTGCCAAGATTGCAATCCAAATTACGACTTGACCATGGCGTACTGAATAGAAGCCAAGCAGACGCCTCCACTAATAATGGTAGCGGAGGCGGGATATTTCCTTTACTTATTAGCACAGTCATCGCTTGCTATTGTAAGTTATCCTACTTGTGCATAATGAAATTGTATGCAGGGCAACGGAGAGAAGTATGACTCACGTGAATGAGTCGATAAACTGCAGTTAGTATAACGCACTTTTAGTATTGTGTTTGGGCTATATAGTTGATTGTCATCTGTGCCATATTTGTTATTATATTGTACTATTCATTTCATGGGAATTTTATAGAATTATTAGATTTCTTAAAAATTATTTGACTTCTAAAAGCTTTGAACATGTACTGTATACGGTTGTCGATCTGACTATGTCAAAACAGAATAGAAAATTACATTGTTATAGTTTTCCAAAGGATCAAGAAAACAGTTACTGGTTCAAGCATTATTTACTTGTCTTAATGCCATAACTAAATGTGTGAATTATTATGCATCTTATCATGACACTAATTCAACTATCAAATTTGCTCTAAATCGTATGTCCTTTTATCAACGTGTACATCCTATATTTGTAAATAGTGAATGACCACTTTACACATCACAGACATAATGAGCTCAAACATTAAAACAGAAAAAATTACGTACAAACTTTTCTCTAATTTACTCAACCTAGCAGTTCAGTGTGCCAAGTGTAACAAAGATTTGTGTAAAATATTGTCAATTGACAAAATACTATTCTTAAAAAACTATGAAGTTTTACCCGGATTTTGTTTTGACTATATTGCATATATTTGTTTTGTTACATACACAACTTTGCAATATATTTAACTTCTTAATGGTTGAGGTAGAAAACAAATTTACGTAAATAAAATATATTCAAAAGTCATAATTTTTACAATACAAAATAGAGTTTTAATAATAATTCTGTAGTGCAGTACACCGCCATTTATCACACAATTGACGATGCAGAGGCATCTTGGTTCCACACCCACCCCACCATGGGATCCAATCATTTTCAAGATCTTTAAAATTAAATTTTAAATAAGACCAAAGTTTAAAATTTAAAAAGACAACGATACAATTAAATAGAAATGCTTTATTAATAGTAGTGTGTAATATTCATTTACATCAACAACATTTGTTTAAGACAAATATAAGTTTAACATATGTAGAAATAAACAATATGAAGATTAAATAAATATATATACTTAACAAAATACATGTATTGGGATAGTTATAAAGTCCTAATATTTATTTAGTATTACAATTAACTTACAAATTAACTGTTTTTTGCTTTTTTGCCAACGATGTTGAACACTGATTAACATCATCTTCTTTTTCCCCTTTGTCCTCTTCTGTTGGCTGGTCTATATCAGGCTCAATTTGAAATAAAGGTACCATTGGCTTTGATTCCTTGTATCATATTTGATACTTTTGAATAGCGCGCTATATTTATCATTCTTGTTGCCGTGGTCACCGCAGAACATGTTTTTTGCCCGAATCACGAGATCACGAGTTGGTATGACCCTTTTCCGAACTGAAATGGAGCTGATATCTTTATACCGCCAGTCGAAAGCTTTCAAGTCTATAATCAATTTTAACCACGCAGTCTACCATTCTGCGAAGTAGGTGGGTCTCACTTTTCAACTCTGCTGTTGTCAAAGAATTTTCGCAGACCTTCTTTGATCTTAGATTCGAAAAATTGCATTGCCCGTAAAAGCGCTTTTATTATTCTTGTCAGTAGGCAGGACACCATTTTGTCGAGTATAGACACCGAATTACTTTTTCTCCAAAATGCCGGTTTTTTTTTCACTAGTCCCGCAATACCCGTCCGGCCGAATCGACCCTTCCTATACTACTTATATTTGAGAGAAAAATACACAATAATAAAACTGTAAAAGACATTAAAGTAAAATCAAATAATTTTAAAATATTCATTTTAAATATATTAATGTAAAATGAATATTGTGCTATTAATTGTCGAAAAGAACAGTTGTGGCTTAAAACGAAATATTTGTTTTAGTAGTTAAAAAATACAAATAAATCCCATTTTTTAGAGGAGAATAGCAGTCACCAATATTACCCATTTCTTTATGACACTTTTAATACGATTGACAAAAGGTATTAATATACTAATATGACGATTTCCTTGATTAATCCAATGATTAGGTTTCAAATGGTGCGAATACTGTTGACCAATTCAATATTTAATTAGCCAACAACAAAGCAAACTAATTTTATTGAAAAAATCGTTCATGATGTAATCATATTATTCATTAATAAAATTAATACTATATTACCAGTTTAGTTTTGTATCTAGTAAATCTGTCTATATTGTACATCTGTATAAATACAGGAATATTGTACTATATTCTGAATCACAATATTTATTGTTAATTAACTTTTAATAAATAATTATTTTTAAATGTATAATGTTATTATGATGTGATATTATTTATATGACGTATCATTACAGCCTAAAATTACTATTGCTTCACCATTGTATAGCTCGAACTAATATTATGATAGTCAAACATAATACATATGTAATATAAACAATACGGCTCAGTTTATGTTTACATTGCTATTGAATATTTTTTTAATTTCTCTAATTTTTAAACGAATTATATATTATCAAATCATAATAATACTAGTTTGTATAATACTATATTGAAGTAATAGTTATTTTAAGCTGTTTTTTATTGTGAACTGCCACATCATACAATTCTTATTAATTTAAAAATCTCTATTTATTGAAAATTAAATAGAATTAAGTAATAAATGACTGGATTGAGGATTTATGTAAATGCATACATTATTCATTTAAATAGGATAATCCAGTTATTTATTGTAAATATATGTTACCGTAAATATATATTATTACAGTAATATATTGAACATTTTGATATTGATTACTGGTGTAAGTATTATTTCCAGAGTACTTACACTGAATCATTTGTTTTTAATTAATAAATATTAATTTTAGGTCTTTTTAACGGTTTGAATTTATTTCGATGTATATAGCTAGAGCGCATATGAGTACAGAAATGATTAATTTTATTGACTAATGCGCGTCAGAGTATCCACGCATTTGCTAGACTCATATGCGTACTATGGTTATACATAGATATTGTTAATAGTTCAATAATATCTTATGAATTTATACATTACATACGGTACCCTAGCCGAAATAAGTTATTCAATGGTAAATCTGCACAAACTTTAACTTCTAATTTCTTTTTAAATCACTAAAAAATAGATATTTCGATTTAAGGGAAAAATGTTCTTGTCGACAATTACAATACACAACAATATTAATTTTACATTGGGAATATTTGTATGTTTTAGAACAATTATAAGGTTATATTTTATTGTATGAAGTGGTTGATTTTGTTCTTTCATGGTTTTTTTTCCATACTGTATATCTTTCAAATATATTACATAAATTTACATTAAAAAAAAATTCAATTAATTATATATTATATATATATTATTATACATATCATATTATGTATGTATTATACATATACTAATATTATTATTTATTTACATAAAATTACATAAATTTACATAAAATACTTTTATATATTAAAATCTCAGTTGAAAATGAAAATAAAAAGAAACTTAAAGTATAAATACAACATAATGAACCCAGTCAATTTTTAGTGTGGATAGTATGAAAGGTTACAAAACATGTTTAAAACTGAATGTGGTATTTGAAGCATGTTTTACGTATGTACTATATATATTATATTACGATTGATAAATTAAATTTGAAAAGTGCAGATTTCTAATTCTTCTTTTTTATTTCTGTTTTTGATTGCTTTTGTATTGGATTTGATTAGAATGCGTTTGTTTACTATTATTATGTTAAAATATTAGTTAAATATATTTTTTGTATAATATGCATAATTAGTCAAATATAAATTATTTTAAAAACGATTTGTACACTTTATTTGATTCTTTATAATCTGCATATAATAAATTTGTATACATGTTTTTATTTGACGAAATGTATACATAATAATATTTTTTACTATAAAAAATAATTAAATTAAATTTATTAATAATCATCGATTACCACATTTCACGTGTGCTCATTTCTCTCTGTAATAAAAGGTTACAATAGACAATCGAGGTATAATTAATTATATTAGGATCAATATCAATAATAAATAAAGCATGATCTACATTCATTTTAACATTATAATAAGCATTTAGATGCTAATTTGTTAATTTGTTAATCTAAAACGTATCGATTGTGATGATGCATTATGGCTTCAAATATAAGTTGACAATTGGACAATTCTGTTTTATGGCTGCATCTACTAATAACTTATTTTTTACTATACTATTGATCATCTTAACATTCTATATAATTTCATAATTTCCTAAGGTACTAATCTTAAGAGCTAAAATATTTTCAGTCCGTTTATTTTCCTCTCTTCCTTCGTATTGTTTTATGGTTAATATTATTCAGTGATACATTTTTTTAATTATTTCTATTATAATGATTATAAACTAATTATTTACTTCACAATAAAAAATACATGTACTATGTGTATTTTCATACGTAATACACATAAATATTAACTAAAATGTTATAATCGAAAATACTATTTATTCAGTTTCTTGAAATTAAATGATTTCTTCAAAGTAATATAGCATTAGGAGAGCAACAGTCGGAATATTTTTAATAATATTGGTACTAGCACAAATATTTGCTTTAAATAATTATGCAATTATATTACTAACAAATTTAAATGATATGTATTTTCTAAATGTGTATTATTAACAATTGAAGTATATCAGGTTCATAAATCAACATTTCAACTGCCTGTCATCAAATCGTAGAACCAATGATATTCAAGTGTATCATCAAGACTTAGTACCAATGAGATACAAATGCCTCATTAATTTATAGTACAAATTAATTTTAAATACTAACACGTCACGAATCAATTACCACAGATAATTTGTTCTTTTCTGGATAAGCGTATTTCTGAATTTTGAAACAAACAATGGGAAGATGAGTAATGTCTGAATAGTATAGGTATACGTGAATCGTGTCATTAAAGATATTTCTCGTGATGGAACGATAACGTACCTTTCCAAAACGTACAGCATATTTCTTTTCTAGAGCCAAAAGTCGGGAACTCTGTACCCTACCCTGATAAGTGTGTCGAAATAGTTTTGCAGACGAACAAGTCAATGATAGCTTCAGAAGTTTAGTTCTTTGTGGTGGTTTGTGTCTTATATTTGTTGTTGTATTGTAGCTGAGGTTATCGTTGTCTGATACCTCTTTCATGCAATTGCTGCGTCTGTAACATTTAACCTCTTGACAAGGCTCTTTAAAAATTATCATGTGTGATTCTTGAGTCTTTACCATATTTCCGGTTCCGTTAGATATCAAATTGGTGGTAGATTTATTTTTTCTAAAGTTTACTAAACTACTTTCCTTGTGCGGCATGTACTTTTTGTATCGATGAACAGAAAAATCACCATTTTGTAAGCACTTATCGAAACTGCATCGTGTAAAAAATTCAGGCAAACTATTTTCCAGATCACTCAATGCAGCCCTGATGCAGTCAAAGGAATACCCTGTTACCGTTACCAAAACTGTACCAGGGTCCATTGGTCGCCTTTGTGGTTCACTAATATGAAATCTGACGGAATATCGTCTTTCAATGCAACAGACACGTAGGTCTTTACACTTTGGCTCCAACATTGAAATTTGTGCCTGCATTGAATTGCAGTTTTCTTGAAAACAAGTGGAATTTTTATACAATGCATTTAAATTTTGTGATAAAACGATTTTTTTGTCACTGTTCATATAATCATTCGCTTTATTCATGAAAACTCCATTGAGTTTTTCAGCCACTTTGAAAGGTCGAAGTAGCCGTTTTAGCTCATATTTTTCTCCATGAAGTTTAAAAGAAAATATAACATTATTTTTCTTATTGGAACGTTTCATTGGTTCAATCCTTCTATCATTATTTGTATCCTTTTTCGCGAAAGAAATGCTATTAGTGGTAGATTGTAAATATTTTGTTGGTTGTGATATCAAATTAGTATGAACATCTAGGGTGACTGCTTCATTATTGGCCAATGAAATACGTTTTAAACCATATGATTCGTAGGATAAAGGAACGCCGCTGTTAACACGCTCGCACTGACTATGTGCTGATTTATCCGTTATAGGTTTGATACACGACGATGATGTTAAACGTTCATTTAATTCATCATTTGTTATAAAAGATGAATTTAATACAGAAAGCAAACTCAATGTTGTGGAGTCTACTTCAATGGTTCCGCTGTTTGTTTTCGGCATATTCATAAAAGTATCTACTTTTGTTTTCGATTCATCGGTTTCATTACTAGTTAAATCATTTTCACACATTAAAATAGTACATGTTGCATCATATATATCTAACTTCTTATTATAATGATCATCGGATGACATTAGATAAGATTTTTCAGTAACAAAATCCCTATCATTTTTACAAACAAAGGTACATTCATTGGAACTTTCCTTTTCTTCAGTATTAGACAAATCATTAACTCTAACTGTTCTATTATTTTCAGTAAACGTTTCAGATTTATTGGAAAGGGAACACTTAAATTTATTTTTATTGTAATTTATTGAATCATCCGATTTGGATAAATATATTCCCTTGAATCCACGCCTTAGGATATTATTTTTAATATTGATAATACCGTCGATAATTTCATAATTCATATTATGCTCAACATAATTCGTCATGCATTCTATGTCGCTAAATTCTGTGTTATAATCACTATCATCAAATAGTTTGGAACTAACTGTATTTGACGTTGCGTTTTCTTCGATATCGTCTGCTTTGAAAAAAATTCTATTATTTGTGTACGGTGAATCACAATCACTTAAAATCATTTCGGAATTACAACTTAGCGTCGGAAAACTGACGAAATCCTTCAAATATTTATATTTGTCCATATTGTTATAAGGATTTGGTTCATAACTTCGATCCATTAGTTTCTCTATTGTATCAAGGTTGATCCGTTGAATTTTAGTCATTTCAACTATTTTGGTTTTGTTGTTTGAACAGTTTATATAGATTATTCGATGACTATTATATAAAAAATGTAATAGTTGATTTTTGTAAAATGCAACTTAATATAGGATGAAACTAATCAAACCTGTTTTACCATTTTTGCCTCATTTAAATAATATTTTCTTTTAACGGCAAATATTATAACAAATTTTATTTTTAATAATACTTTGTTCAACATTTGAAATATATCGATTTCTTATCGTTCATTGACGATTTATAAAAGTTCAATACCTTTTTTTAATGAGTGAGGAAAACTCTACTTTCCTCTTAGCCTTCGTGAAGGTAGTTTTTCATTTATTGATTAATACTAAATATCGAAATCACTAATATGCAACTATATAGCGTTACTAAGATACGCACATTTTCTAAAACAGACTATTTTAATCATTATGTATTTAACAATTGTTAATAACTGGAGAATTAGCTCGTCGACGCATTACTCATTTTTTATTCCTAATTTGTTAAAATTTTATTAATATTGCGCATTATTCGGTACAAAAATAATGGAAATCGGTCTTGTTAATTCAAATGAGCATCAATCAAAGTGTAATACATTTTATTTTAATTAAAACTTTTACCACGTCGATGCTCGTCTCACCTTTCTTTCCTATTTATTTGAAACCTAGTATAATTTGCAAATTTGTTGTGCAAAAATTATGGAGATTGGCAAATTCCAATGAGAGTCGAAGTCAATCAAAGTTTTTTTAAGTATGTTATTGTGGGTATTCTGAAGTATCATAATAAATATAATAATATGATAATATAAATATAAATATATGTGAACGATATGCTATAGTATATTATTTATATCTCATGATTATTGATTACTTATTAAATTATTATTTGAAAAAGTAT
>JAUZND010006136.1:0-10894 GCA_034780555.1 Coelogynopora nodosa | reverse complement strand
AAGTCAAGTTAATCACACAGGTCTGATGTGGAGGGCATTTCGGTAGGCATGGCGGGAGACTCGTATTCTTCACATGGTAAGACGTGATAACGAGAATATCGCTTAAAAAAAAGTTAAAAAAGAGTATCGACATATATTTATGAGTTTTTCTTGTGCACTTTTTTATTCTCACACCATTTCAATAACGTTAAATAAATGTACGCAATACGTCATTATGCAGTACACGTCATTATGCAGTACACGACATAGTGTGATCCAAGTAATATATCAATTTCGTTTAATAGCTTACCACTTTGATGTACACAAAAAGTGTAAAGTATTGTATGATTTTATTTAAATAAATAGCTATAATTGTAATAATGTACAACTATTATGTAATGACGTTTACTAATTTCTGTTTTTCTAACATATCAATTTTAATATTTACAATTCCTTAGACTAGTTTTGAGGGTTTTTTATCATTTTATTTCCTATATGTATTGAAATAATGTGAACAATGAAGCGTCGTTTGTTGACCTCTTAGTAATATTTAGTCAACATTTATGGTATGATAAATACATCAGAAATATTTTTAATACACTTTAAAGTCTATTTTTAAAAAGGTTATTATTTTGGATTCTTATATATGGATAATTAATTTATGTATATCATCTAAGATTAGAATATTACATTTCTGGAAATTCTAAATGAGTACAAAAATATGTTTTTTCTTTTCCAAGAATATTTATCCATGTAATTGTGTTTTTTATTATTGCACTCGAATAGAAATATTTCTTAATGAAATACTACATCTGTTCCAATAATTATGTAAAACACAAAATAAAAATATTTCTCCTTCTCGATACAGAAAAATTATGTATAAAGATTAAATATTTCACAAAGAACAAGGAACAAATACACTTCTGCCTAAAGCAAATATTGGGACCAAAATATAGAAATGGTTGAATTGGAAGTCATAATATTATTGTTCAGAAACTCTGTAAGGGATAAACATTTTCAATATTATTTCAATCTTTGTAACTTCAAGGTTTTTTTCAAATAACATATTGTATGTTATATTGTTATATAAATATTGTCTCAACGATATCAACTTTTCGTGCGTATTGTGCTTATATAGCTTTGATTATATGGAAAAATATGAAATTGTGTAAATTATAAATTAACAATAATTTAATGAATAAATGTGATATTAATTTAAATTGAATTCATCAGTTAATTATAATTAACATAATGTAACAAATCTGGACTTGAATTTTATATACGTATTACATTTTATAAATAATTATTTTAATGATGATTATTTTCTATAATATCAACATATTAGATAATAGTGTAAATAAATAAATTGCATATTACACTACCTTTCTAAAATTACACATTTAGCTATAGATGTAAACACAAATTTATAATATTTATCAAACGTGACTATCAGATAATGTTATAAGATTTAATCAAAGATTATGGCTAACAGTAAAATATCAATGATAAAAATGTGTTATCAGACACATTACATATATTGTATATAGATAATGCAGATAGTATATGTAGTACAAAATAATTATCACATCTTGTTGTGTTTTTTAAACCATTATATTTATATCACAAATATATAGAAAAATACCAAAATACGAATCAGTCTAGTACACTTTTCTAGCATGTAATCCATTTAATGTTCTTAATTTATATTTTCAGTAACCTTTTTAATACATTGTACCGACGCAATGCACTATTTATATATTATAAAAATGTGATGTTCCCTTTGCAACATGATTAATAGGAATATATAAAAAAGAAAATCTCCAGATCCCTATCACTCAGTTCGGTATTGTTTGCATCTTAAATTCTTTTTACTATTATTAATTTATATAATTATTAATTCTATTATATAATTATTATTTTTATCCTCGATCCTTATTACTCAGTTCGGTATTGATTGCATTTTATAATGTGTATTCATTTTAATATTCTAATTATATTAACAGATTACGTCGTAGGATTATAGAATTGTGATGTTCTCTATATATTTATATACCTATCTATCACTGATATTTTATTCATTGTACTACACGTTTATGGAGTGGATCTCCGAAAATTAGTATTATTAAACATTTTACAGCAACATAGGCTTCTTTCTTTATATATTCCTATTTATATATTGTTTAATTATTGTTTATTTTAAACTATCTAACATTATTTATTAAAGTAACTAGTATTTAAAGTATTTCTCTAGTATTTAAAACTGGAAACTTTAGCATCGTGGCTGTGTGCGTAAATTTGTTTTATATTCTACTTAAGAAATGGTCATTACATACCACACGTATTTAAAAGTTTCAAGATAAATAATAATATATTTAGATTTTAGTGTTGTATGAACTAAGTGAAGTTTTACACATGTGCGAAAGTTATATTGCTACTGTGGAAATGTAAAGAGGACACTGAAATAACAGATACATAGAAAACATCTCTTTCATGCTCGCATGCAGCCAACATTAATTAATAGTGTGTTTTATAATGAAGATGTTTACTTGTCATGTATTAAAAGAACATATTTGTAAAAGTCAATATTATTTTATTCATCATTATACTTAATGAAGCCTGTAGCTACGGATAAAATTATAACTTTCAAATTAAATTCTTATGTTCACTTGAATTATTTGAAATTTATTGACTCACAAATATGGAAAACTGCTAGTTAGACAATGTTGCGATATATAATGTAATATAGATTTCCGTACATTTTTGTGCATTTTTAGGTAATAAAATACTATTGTATGTACCTAGATATAAACAAATAATACTTATTATTACGAATAAATACACATCAAAATTATTATTGCATGCCTATTATTTATACATCGAAATAAATCTGTTACATTTACTTCAAATGTTTCCTTAGTACGGTTAAATACATTTACCTAAAGATCCAATGCGTCTAGCACTACTAGGATTTCAAAGCCGCTTCTAACACAACAGTTAGTTAATCATATAGATTCAGCATTTTCTACATTTTGAATACTGCATTTCATTGAAATAATATGTTGGTATATATACAAATATATTAAATATAATTATAAACTATTAAAATGAATGAAAACAGAAGAGAACAAAACAATTCTATTCTATTTTATGTGAAAAAAGTGTTTATTTTGTATCTATGTATATGTCAAAACTAAAAACATTTCATAATTAATTAAAAATGAATTTTTTTATTTTTTATTACTATTTCGTCAAATTATATAAATATACTGATACACGAATATTAAAGCACAAGCCATATTGCCAATTGTATATAAAATATTGAAAATATGACTATTTTAGGGTGTTTTATATAAAGTTAAAAGAAAAAGTATATTCTAATATGACTCTTTTTTTAATGTGTTATCAGAGTTTAGTGGATGAAATATTGTGCATCAGTCCAATGGTCATTATATTACCGAATCCTATCTATATGGTTTACTGGAAATGAACTAATGATGAATTCATTTATGCTTTTAAGAAGTGTGCAACATTTGGATAATTTAGCAATCGAGAGATTTTGTGCAGTCGTTTATGCCTCGAAATACCACATTTTTCAGTTGAAGGAAACATTAGGTTAATTTATATTCATCTATCTTTATAATGGACTAATTGTTGCTGCCCATTTGAAGCTCACCGTAAATGATGTCAATGGAACTTGTACTAAAGTTTACCAACATGAATCATAAATTATAACTGAAATTGTATTTTTATTCTCAATAGTTTGGTTTCTTTCATTTAAAATGTTGCCTACGATATTATTCATAATAATAATAAAGAAATGGCTTTATTTCCAGTATAAATACAAACTTTTAAAGAGGAACATAATATAATAACAAAATACATGTAGTTTTATGAGGGTGCACATGTACCTATCAGTACATACTATAGAAAATGCATATATTTTTTAAATATAATTGAGAAGAGTTGAGGTAATTTTTTTATTAAAGGAGAAAGATTTTAATAAAGTGACAAAGTGACAGGTAATAGATTTTTGATGACAAGAGGATAATATAAAAAAAGAAGGTTAAATAGTAACCTCAGCATTGGTTTTGAAGATTGTTATTACATAAGAAGGATTTAGCGGCTGGGAGGAAAGATTGTCTGAAAATGTCGGTCTGTCCACCGTTTCGGGTACCATAGTGATTATTAGCAATGTGTTCAAGTATAGTTTGTAGAGGATGATCTTTATTGATAATAATTTTATTAATTCATTTTTAAAATCTGTTTTTGTATTGTGAGTTTACCATCTGGCGTAGTTTTTCTTTGTCTTTTGATGAGACCTTTGCGAAGATATTAATTAATTTCCTCAGTTTTTTTTCTTATCCTTCATCAGAAAACCACAACCCCATACTTCGCAAGCCTATATTATATTTGGTACACCTACAGAGTTGAAAATATTAAATTTAGTTTTATGGTTAATATATGGAAGAATTTTTGAGAGACTTTTTATAATAAAGTTAACTTTAATAACAACAGAATCAGTATGTTTTGTCCATTTAAGTAATCGGAGATTATAATGCCAAGTTTTTTACTTCCTTTACTTTAGGAATATTTTTATCGTTAATAATGACATTTTCAGTAATTGTAGAATGAACAGCTGTATTATTTCAGTTATCGTGTTTGAAAATGATCTCTTCGCATTTCGTTTGATTGATTTTCAGATTTTTTTCTTTTTGAGATTTCAGCTACGGTTTTATTAATTATTACGTTCAATTCCTTTTATTATTTCATAAAGAATTATTGTATCATCTGAATATTACATAATGTTACCTTTATTTTTAATAAAATTTAGTTTTTCATTATTTCATTAGACTACTTCACCAGATCATGAAGGATACTGCAGAATGCTGTGCATTTACTTTGGGCATGGATTATTTACATATAGATGTAATATTGTTTCTTTAATTGTACACTTGTATAATGGCGCAATGGATACAATTTGTGACACCAACATTGACTGATAGCACTTTAAAAAAGGACATATTAGATAACATGTCATTATGTTATTTATATATTTATATGGTAAAAACGTAATATACATTATTATGCCTAATTTTTCGCCTTAAATAAAATCAAAAATGAATTTCTGTAATTTGAAATATAATTCAATGAATTTGATTCGCTCAAAATTGACAGAATAATGTACGTCATCATTATGCCATCAAAATATGAAACAAGGTACACCGCTTTCAATTTAAAATTTTTCAACAAATCGTACGAAGTTTCAACAAATCTTACGACATCAGAAAATCTGGCTAGTTATTCATAATGATATAAGCTTATATTGAAACGAAAAGAAGACGGTAGAACATTAATAAAATAGATAATATAAAAAAACTATTCCAGATTGTTCTACTCTTTCATTTGAAAAATAGTGATCTTTCTGAAATGTTTCTTTTACGTTTCAGTCTTTTTCTTTTACTATAAAAAATACGTTTATTTTGATAATAATAAAATAATAATAATAAATACATCAAAATTAATGTAATTGATTATTTCGTATTCAATTAAATAATTAAACATTATATTTCGCTTTCGGTTATAAAACTGTCCCCATAATAACTCAACAAGTGATGCACGTAAAAGTTTCACTTTGAAATTCAGTACGGAATGATTTGAAACAATACATTTGTAAATGATGTAGTTACAAGTTCAACTCAGTTTTATAGAGATATTAAATTGGCTTAATAAAATAAACACGTCTACCTAATATTTAACTAAACAATTATGAATTGAAAAGAAATATTCAAATATGAACATGATAAAGACACGGAAGAAATTGTGTTCTAATAACATAATCCGTAGAGAATTGTTTGACAGAAACAAAAGCTTTATTATACCTATTAAATTAATTTTAAAAAATATATAATTCTAAAATGAATATAGTGTTGCAACATTTGAAGCAAATGTTGAATTCCAAAATTATACAAACATACGTCAAATATTAAACTGTAAACTCTAAAGATGAATTTATTAAATATTTGTCGCAAATTCCATTGTAACTCTATACTAGTACTGCTGCAAATGTTGAGAATTTAACTTAAAATATTTTATTAAAAACATTTTATAAAATGGAACTACGAGTAAATTATCAAAACTTAAACTTCAAACGTTAAGACAAGCAGTGTATTAATCTTAATTTATAGAGATACTGCATACAAATAGAAATAACACAATGTCAATTATTAGATAAATTAACTATCAGTTGCACAACATTGAAGTTTATTGAGAAGTGCTATCTTAATAGTGAGTGAGAGAGTGAGTGAAATAGTGTGAAAGTGAGTGAGTGAGAGAGAGGGAGTGAGAGAGTGAGTGAGAGAGTGAGAGAGTGAGTGAGAGAGTGAGAGAGTGAGTGAGAGAGTAAGAGTGAGAGAGTGTGAGAGTAAACATTATCCTGACACTTCTTATGGAACAATTATAAGTTAACGTTTATTTTGCAGAAATCTGAAAGAATAGTTATAGAACGAATAAATTATTATGTTAATTATCTGAAAGTTAAATAAACATGTAAAATAACGTCAGAAGGGTAAATTTAACTTCATTACAGCAACGTAATGCACGTATTTATTTATATTTACCAATTATATAAAATATATTGGACCACAATAATCGTTGAAGAGTTGATATTATTCGTGCGTGTTTAAAACATTGCGAAAGTATTTATACAAAGTATATTATACATAGACGTAATCCGTAAAAAACATTCCTTATACGATATTCCCACACATCTCCAGTCAAGTAAGTTAGATGTAAATATTGAATTTGATTGGTTTAATTATGCAAAGTAAACATATGTTATAATTCTTTCTTTATAACAACGAGACGAGAACGAAGTAGCTTCATTATTTTCTTTTTCTTTGTAGATTATTTAAACATTCAGGAAACTCAACAATAAATAAGTTTCTATTAAATTCACATGGTTTCCTGTGTATATGTAAAAATTCAACACAAGGAACACTTATTTAAAACAGTTCAACAAAAAACTGACGAAACGTTGCATTTTAAACTAAATTTTCAAAAAAAAATGAAATACGCTGTTGTCAGATGCTTAATACATTAAACGAAAGCTTTAAATTGTCAAAGCAAAAAATAATCCAAATGTTTATAATTATTGTAAACATATCCTGTATAAATCGGGTTCAGTGGGAGCATTCCATATGAAACGCACCTTCTCGAGTAAGACATCTATAACAGAGGCAAACCAGCACAAAGCACCAATATCATTACGATTTAATAAAATTGAAGAACTCTTCTGACTGTTTTAAAGGAAAGAAGGTAATTAGTAATAGGATAGATAATACTATATTGAAAATGCTCCGTTACAGAACAAAACACTTTCTCGGAAAACTCCGATCGCTAGAATTATTAAATATGCTTTAATCAAAAACCTCTAAATTACTTATTTTGTGCAATCTTAACATATACATACAATACAAAGTAAATTGACATTTATTTATACTGCACCCTCTGAATGGTAATACAATTTACCAGCCACCACTCAAGGTTAATACCATTTATCACCCCACTCAAGGTTGGTTTTGGTTTTGATGAGAAATGAACATAAGATAGTGAATTGTATAAGATGTTTAGGTATTTCTCTTTTTTATACTATATAAGAACATTGGCGTAAAAACTAAAACTTCATAAATTGTCTAAATTTCCTAAAAATCGATGTACACAATTATGTATTCTGTGTAGTCAACATCAAATTCTCCTGACATATCTTTGTTATATATCTCATATCAATGAATTGATAAACTATGCAGATATATAATGCATATGTTATTCTTCATGTTGCATATATGTTTGATATACACAAAGCACGTGGAAACAAAACAACGATCATTTTATTTCGATTGGACGAAGAAAGAGCTGTTTATTTGCGTTCTTTCTTTACACCTAAAACCTGTGCATAATAAAAAACAAATGGAAATAATTTAATTGTTTTGTTTCAGCTTCGAAAAGAGATGGAAATAGACTAAATAACTAACAATAATGGAAAAGGTACAATTGCTCAATGTTCTGAAACAAATATGTTTTATTGTGGACTCAATTGGATTGTTGGGAAATACCATATTTCTCATTGCCATGATGAAAGAAAAAGTTGAATCCAAAATAACCACATTTTTAATGTGTCATCAATGCCTGGTGGACGGGTTTTTGAGCATAATTTCATCTATGTTTTTAATATTATATCCTTTATCGTTTAATGGAAACGAACTAGTTGACACAATTATTTGTTATATTTGTAAAAGTTTCATGATTAATTCATTTGTGTTTTATTTGAGTGTGCAAAATCTGGTTCTTCTAGCAATCGACAGATTTTGTGCTGTTGTTTATGCCACGAAATATCACATTTTACAGTCGAAAGTAAACTTGGGTTTTGTAGTATTCATCTATCTGTATGGCCTATTTGTTGTTGCCCATTTGAAGCTAACAGTGAATTATGTCAATGGGACTTGCATTGAAGTTTACAAACAGGAATCACACACCAGAACTGGTGTTATAGTCGCCTTCTCAATAGTTTGGTTTCTTACATGTTACTCCGGTCCTATAATTATCTTCATCGTCCTCTACTCAAAAGTAGCCTGGATGTTGCACAAAACAAGCCGAAACAGCGCGGTCATTAATGAATTAGGCTATCAGGCGGCCACTCGTCAATTTACAATCACAACCTTGATATCTACGGTTATTTTTATCGTTTGTACGTTTTATGATAGCGTTACATACATACTCAGCGCAGTGGCATTGGTAGAATATGGTAAAGATGTCTATTTTGAAATCGGAATTCTTTTTATTTCCTTCAACAGCACCATTAATCCCGTTCTATATATTGTTCTGATGAAATCAATGAGACAGAAAGTTGTACGAACAATTCTCTACCCGATAAGAAGGCTGACTGGCCGAAATGCTGCAGTTGAACCGGAACATCAATTAGTGAAATCCTATTAGAATATTACTCTTTTTCATAAATTAATGAAAGCATTAACTAGGATATTGGAAACAAATGTTCACGTGTTCAAAAGTTACGTATTACAGAGTTGATTGGGCATTCTTAATCCAACTCAAATTTGTAAATTATTAGATCATGAATAAGTATATGTCTCTATAAAATTGGCTCGTTTTTCTCAAGATTAATCTAATTGATGTATGTTTGTACATATATGTGTAATATTATATTCGAAATTTATAGTTTCGCTACGGTTTATTTTCTCTAATTATTATAAATAAAGGGTTTGTATTAATGAGAGTATAATGTATAGTATATTATGTTATCTAATATGCATATGATTGTTAATTTTTCCATTAACCTCTCTGAATATCTTTAGTCATATTCTATATGACTTTTTGTTTCAATTTCTGTGCTTTTATATATTTTTAACCTTTCTGTTTAGTTTAACGTTTTATAGATTTCCCTTTTGATTAATGTCAAATAGATTTGTTTATGTTAATTGTTTATTTATGTATCTTTCTATAAAAAACATTGTTATTGTATTTCTTGTACAAAACCATACCTTTTTTCAACATTTTCAGTTGTATATATCTCTGTACATATTTATATTAAATTCCGATTTAATTATTACATAACTAAGTATATATTTATTATTTTATGTAGTATATATATATATATATTAATATGAGAAATCATACTGTCTGTCATTATAGATTAAACAAGAACAGAAAATAAAAACAAAATTAAAAATCAATAAATCAATAAATGTAGAATAAGTAACGTCAAAGGAAAAGGCAATGAGATGGAGTCAAAAGAATAAAATCTACAGGAGAGTCGTTTAACTATCAAAGGGAAACTCCAAAGACAAATTCGAAACCACCATTCAAAGACAAAACCAACAACAAAACAATTCCAGCATTGGCTTGTACTCAATGCAACAGGCCCAGAATGATCAGAATGGAAAGTCATGCCTGCGGAATTATACTACGTCAAACCGAGAAGGCTGAAATCATAAATCGGGGACGAAATACATACAATATATTACTGATTAGTTGTGTAATCCGTAAAATATATTTAGGTTTGTTTTAAAATGTAAAGTAACATGTTATTATATCGCTTTTTGAAATATAGACACATAATGTGAAGACGGTTTTTTATTAACCGTAGCAGCAATTTGACGAGTTAAGGACTTTTATTTGTGTAATTACGATAACTGCGCTCATCATAAAAGAAATATGAATCAACAAATGTGCTCAATGCATAACTTATTCGGTGTCGCAGGTCTTGTAAAATGGATGTCTCGATAAACATACGATGACTAATTTTACTACAAAATTTATAACATTTTATTTCACATTTCATTTGCGATTGAAAATATCAACTCAATCGTATAAACTTTTCGAACTAAAGTAAAATATGTAACTTTCGACCAATCTAGGCCAACAATAGCTGATAAAAGAACTCTCAATATAAGGTTAGTTCATATTTCGTAAATACATACATCTTGTTCATTATATTAAGTGTGGCAACTTATCTATGCAGTAAAAAATATTCGCATTGATGTATATACAATAAGATAAAATTAATTTGAGCATATCGATATCATAACTGCAAACGTATACACTTTTGTCATCTTGGTAGTAATACATTGTAGCATCATCGTAATACATGTTTGTATTGTTAGAACATAGATGTCGAATACTCAGTAGTACTATGGCTCAACCATTGACAAATTATCTTAACTTATTTGATCACATTTTACACGATCAAAACAGAAACAAATTTCAACCACCATTGTTGGTATCGACTCAGGAAGCCGCGCTGGCGTAGAGGTAGCTTGCATGCGCCTCTAGTACCGAAGGTCCCTGGTTCGAATCCCGACCAGGCCACCTTACATGATTAAATTCAGCGGCTACCCAGAGA
>JAUZND010006135.1:0-10894 GCA_034780555.1 Coelogynopora nodosa | reverse complement strand
AAGTGAAGAATGAATTCTATCTCAACACCACCTCCTTATATACATTTTTATTTAGTTTCATTATGCTAATTTGTTATAGAATATTTTTAGTTTCACTTTCGGTTTCATTTTATACACTTTAAAAAAATCATTATGGTAATGAGTCATAGAAACGCTGGATGTTATACTACTCCAGTCCAGAAGTTGCCTGTAATGACAATTTGTGTATATCGACACCAGTTTGTTGTCCCTAAATACGAGTATATATTAATTGATATCTTTATTTTGACAGTTTGCTTATAACAATACATTGTTTCTTGAATTATATTATATGTGTATAAAATTTGTTGTAAGTATATGTAAATTTTGTCATCATATTTTAGTTATTACTCTCATGTATTTCTTCTTCAACGTTAGTCACAAGTTGACTATCTAGTTTATTTATTTCCACTATGTTTCCAGAAAGGATTTTTTGTTCCAACTTTATTTCTGGTTTTATCTGCCTTACCATCTAGCTATTTATCCTCCTCTATCTATTAAACTCATAGTTTGTAGGGATAGAATTGGATGTCATTAACATTGCTCTTCTAAGGATTCAGTTCTTGAGTGATTGTCGATCCAGTTAATTAAGATTTGTTAATGCTAATAGTTAAACCCTTGGATTTGTTGATATGAGGTAAAGACCTGCTCCTTACTTTCTTTTTTAACTTTAATAACCATCTTTTACTCTTTTGAAGTTTAAAGAAACATTTTATTGTAATAATACATTTTAATTCCTATGTCTGTGCTGCTAAGAATATGTTCTCTGTGTAGGTAATTAAATATATAATTTTTAAATTTTTAATATCCACCTTTGAAGGATCCAGTGCACAGTAGAGTAAAAGTTTACATATATTAATTATTTTATATGTAAGACTGTAAAATCAACTGGTACAAAGTTTTACATTTTTCAGTTGAACTTGTTCTTAACATGTGACTTATAATATTTACAGTGTTGCTACTCGTCAAGATTTTTAGTTTATTAGGATCGTTTTTTAGAAAATGTGTTTTACATAATAATAGCTAAAGGCTGATGGGGTAGGGGTATAGTAATATAGTAGTTATGACTCTGTCATTACATAATTTTATATTTTGTTTTTCAGGGTAAAAAAGCTATTGATGGTTTTGTTTGCGCTAGGCGCATGTTTGATTATTTATCTGTCTATAAATTACTATGATCCTATTTTATTAGTAATATTTAGCTACATTTACATTATATGTTATGTGTTTATTTGTATTTCTTCAACCAGATTATTAAGAAGTTAGTATCATTTTAAATTATTTATTCAGTGCTAACGTTTTGCATATACGTTATGTATACATGATTTAATTTACAGGTGGCAAAGTATCTTCTTAATTTCATTCAAATTTTACGGGGGACTTCGCTCCCTAACCCCCCGACATGGGCTCTGCCCCTGGACCCTGCTGAAGTTTGTCCCCAGCTCCGGTGCCATTTCCCGTCCTGATTTTTTTTAAATAAGGAGTGTCAACACTGTATTTATTATATACGTTGTGCATCTTTAAGAGTTATATTATTTGCCGATTGGCTGAATATGTACGATTTTCTCATTTGCAGAAGTATGGGTAGTATTTTGAAGGGTCAACAATTTCTAAGTGGATTTATAAAATCGTATACCAGAACGCCATCTTCCACATACTGCTTAAATTTAGTCCGGTAAGTATGAAACATAATGCTACTTTATATTTAATAGAAAAATTTTAATCAACAAAGCACTGACAAAAAACAACTACCTAACATATTACTGTCAAAATATAGTGTTCTCAGACAAATTTGTTTTTAAACGCATCATGTAAACCTAGTTTATAACAAATAATGTATAATCCAGAGAGATCGGATAAATGAATGAATCAATAATTAAGTAAGTGATTAAGTAACTAAAACAAATCCGATATCTATGGTATAATTATTATTCTTTTTCTCTTGAAACTAGAATAAAAATAACCTATCGATTGATGATAACAGTTTCCAAAACATGTATCCAATTTTCAACTGAAAAGAGTAATTGCTATATTGTGTATTTTTTCAACTAAATTCCATATTATGTATTCCAAATTATAAAATATCCCCATTTCTTTTCAGCAATAATGATTTTGACAACTTTCTGTGCACTCTATTGCTACCTCGTCGTCACCGGCGCTTCGCTTTCGCTATTCGAGCATTTAATGTGGAACTAGCTCAGGTAACTATTTCATTTGAGTTAATCACGGTTTACGTTGGTTACCTATTGGGGGCATAGTTTCTGTTTTATTTTTTTTAATTTTTAGGTGAGGGATGTCGTGGGTGATGTCAAATTGGGTCAAATGCGCTTTCAGTTCTGGCGAAATACAATCATTGCAGTTTTAAAGGTTTTGTGATATTTGTTGATTAGTACATATTTATTATTATTATTTATTAGTCCACTGTTATAACATTATAATTATGTACAATATTGGATCGATACTTAAAAATAAAATCAATTGAATGAGTAACCATGAAAAGAATATGCAGTGAGAGACATTTGCAAAAGTCTATAAATTTCAATTCTGTAGGTTGTTGTACACTCGATGCGCCCACTGTCTGAATGCCATTTTTCCAATACTTAGTCGGTTTGCTGGTAGGATGGCCAGTTCTTTTTTTACAGTGGAGCGAGTTGGGATAGCGTCACATTCGCTTATCTGAAGGTGTTGACTAAGGCTAGCAGGTACGCATACCGTTCTCATTCTTTCAGCCATAGCTGCTCGAGCTTTTTCCCTACGTTCATCAAGAGAAGGACATTCGAATTGTGAAATTGCTGCTTCTAAATGTTCTAGTCTTATTTCAGCGCGTGCAGCCACGTTTTAGAATGCGTTTTGCTTCGGCGGAGGGGGGTATTTTACCCCACTGGAAAAACAAACTTCCTATCATCCAATTAAGCTGAAATATTGTACACAGATAACTTCTAAAGACTTGTCTAGATATTTTTTGTTTCAAAAAATTAATCAATTAATATCATTTTTATGACTTGATACGTCATTAATTCTAGTTAGGAAAACTATAGGGAAATAACCATATGCTATTTTGACACATATATACGCTATAACGTTTGATCAATGTAACCAGTTGACTTGATTCTTTTTGCATCTGATAAGCTTGTTTTAAGATGCACGTTAGGTATTGAATGTTATTAAAGCTTGATTCTTACGATCTGCCACAATACTGTAGGTTTTCCCCCCATGTGATTATAGCACTGCATCGACCTTTTCCTAGTCTCCGATATAGATACAACCGAGTCAGTGTATATTTATAGGCAATAGAGAAGTGGGCCCAGAACACTCATCGCCTGGGGAAACTCCGGGACGTTCTCTGCTGGGCTCACTTCGTTCTACCATCTAGGTTTGTTGTTTAAGCATTGAAAAATATAGCTCATTATTAATTGAGTAACGCTGTAAAGGGAATGACCGTTAGACTCTCCCGTTCCTGGTTAGCAACTGTGCACTAATTAAGAGTTAGCTACCCTTAATGGGTTCGTTTGGCATGAAATTCTCCTGTAATACAAAAAATACAAATCATGTTTACCACTCGATTATGTTGCCAAACTCGTTGGTATGTACTAATAAAAAATCAATACAACATAATAAAACAAAAACGGTTTCTTTCAAATCGATGGATTTCAAACTCTGACCACATTATTACTTGTTCATCGCCGCCATTAAGATAGAACTTTAATTACCAGAAAGGGATTCTCTTACGATATTAATTTGTCTTGATATCAAATACCTTATTTCTTTATTTACTAAATGTTATAAATAAAAATCCGTTTTTAGGTTACATTAGCATAATGTTATGTATTTATATAATGTTGTGTTCTGCTTTTTTTCTACAGAACAACCCTCCACGGACACCAATCGCTCTAGAACTAGCTGAGGTAAGCTGCAGCTCTCGCTATAACAACTCAATTGAAAATTTACGTAATTCTCATTTTCCACAACTACAAATCGGAACAGTTTCTAATCCTGCAAAAGTTTTATCATAAATTACATTTTATAGGATATCACATAAATAACTATATTTTTCATTTAATAAAGCCTTCAGTGTAACATAAATTAAATTTTAATTTGATAACTAAATATTCGGTATAAATTTATTTTTTGTTGTAAATTTTTTACTTCCTGTGTATGTTGCTTAATATATTCTTTTACAATGTAAAGTTTTACTTTAAATATAGTCATGATTTACAACATTCCTTACGGCAATTTCATATATTGTCTCACAAAAGGTATATATTTATTTTATAAAAGTGAGTAGTAAAGGAAGGGTCTATTCGGCCGCAACACTTGACCTTTGACAATAATATTTGACCTTTATCCACATCCCATTTAAAAAATATATAATTTGCGGATCCTACGTCAAAAAGTATTTTTTTAAATTTTGACCCTCCCTCCATTTTCTTGTCTGAAAAAGTATAAATAGAGAAGCTTTCGCAGCTAAAATCCATTCGGCTTTCTGCACTCGTCACGATTTTTTGCTCTGCTCCACGGATTTCGTACACCTTTTTGAGGCAATTTGACATTTCGAGGCCAAAGTCGAGTACGGTTTGCGACTACTCAATGGTGGAAACAAAGGTAATAAAATAATAAATTGAGACCAGCCTACTCGACAGATCGACAAACGGCTTGGATAAAATTGACAATAGATTTTGAAGAGTTCGAAAGGCGTAGTAATAAGGTGACGGCTACATTTAAAATCGGGACAGGTTCTTACCAACTTGTGGTTTGAGCCACTAAAATGTACTGCGGACACCATGGATACAAGAGCTATCATTATTAGTGTTTTATTTAAAATATACCAAATTCGCTACAAGGAGGCAAAAGCTGTGCCATTATTTCAGATAGAACCCGATTTGGGGCAGTCTACAGAGGAGAAGGAGAAAGACGACGATGCACCAAATATAAAGAAGCGGAACGCGCTTGCTGTTGATATGTATTGACACATTGCTATTATTAAACCAATTTTATTTAACAACATACTTGTCTTTTTAAACTTTGGATTTATTTTAGAGACTTTGAAGGGATTGGCTCTTATGTGCAGGAGGGTGGTGAACGAAGATGCCTATGCATCGTCAACTATGTTAAAAATTATGGTGACCTGCACTACCAATTGATTATTAAAGTTCTATTTGTAATGTAAAAATTATAACTTTTGTGAATATATATTTTTCATTTACACATACTGTTTTCTACTTTAACCATTAAGCCTTGAGTAATTAAGTGAATAACTAATATTCAGCATTTGTCCGGATAGATCAGTTGTAGAACGGCCCGCGTTTGACCTGTTGGTCCAGGGTTCGTATCACTTTTCGGACTTATTAATTTTTCGCAATTTGTTTAACCACAAGGAATTAAAAATATGTTGCAAAGACTTGTATTTAACAGTGATGTAATATCGTCCATACATAGTATTAGTCAAAACAAAATCGGGGGAATGTATTAAAAAAAGCATAGTATTAGTCGATTGACAATATTTCACACAAATCGTTGTTAAAATTATCACTTTCAACTTCTAAATTCAGTAAATTAAAGATAATTGTATACCACTTTATCTCGTTTAATTTCCGAGTTCATTGCCTCTGTGATAAAAGGTGGCCATTCACCATTAACAAAAATAGCATGTACACCTTCATAAAAAGAACATTCGCTTTGTAGCATTCTTAATAGTTAAATCAGATTCATAATAATTTACACAGCTAGTTATATCTCTTAGACAAGTAATTAATACTTGTACCAGTAACGATTCTCTGTTGTAGACTGACTCAAAGGTGGGCTCTTTGAGATCGATAGATCCAGGTTTGCTTGAGGGTAATCGAATATGACACGGTTCACATTTGTCAGCTATTTCACTCATATAGTCTTGCGCTTCATTAACTGATTTAAGTCTGATCATTGCACCAATACAGTCCTCCAAGGTTGGTAGAATTTGACGACGAATATGTATATCGAAAGCCTCTTGAAATGATTTACCGTAATAATTGCGTGGAATTACACAGGCAGTTTCCATTTGCTAAAGAACCAGTCTTTCTTTAAATTTATAATAATATTATCAATTGACATGGTTACTATGATTTATTTAATCATATATTTCTTTATTTAATTTGTAACCACAAATTGATTCCTGTATGTATGTAGTATGTTTGAAAAAATAATTTTGATTAAATATGTTAAATAATAATTAATGGGAGGAGGGGCACATATTTAATACAACGTTTAATTATAAACAGCTGAATATATAGGGGTATCTGTCTGTCCTATCGATACTTTATAAGTAACACCCTTCTATTTAAATGCGCTGAGACATGGTTACTACCATAAAAAGATATACCCAGTGAAACATTTGGTGTTACTTATGATCCATAATGATCCCGATCATTATAAAAATAATAATTTTTTATGGGGGGAGGTGGGGGTTATGGTCAAAGGTCAAATGGTGGGCCGAATCGACCCTTCCTATATATACTACTAGAGTGTATACAATACTCTTGTCGTTGCTTCCATTTCAGTGCTCCAATCTCTCCGTCATGTCAAAACGATGGCTATTTGACATGATTGATGCTCGGGTGAGACGATGAACTTTCATTCGTTCTATCTAACTTTAATTTATCGATTAATGGTAACCATTAGATTTTCATGGAACGTAGTAAAATTATTGTTTTTATTTTTTCGATAAGAAATTAATTATTTTAATTTTATTTATTAGTACCAAACACTTATGTTTGCACTATTATTTTACATTGGCATTTGTTTTTTAAATATTGATCTTCTTTAAAGTTGGACACAATTAAAATAATACGTATTGATTAATTTATAGATACATCGATGAATGTTTGAATATTGCCTTGTTGTCCCCTTTAGGAGTCGCATTTGGCGGAAAAGTCATTTTCATCTGTGAGAGACGTTGAGCAGTATGGGGAGAAGACTAATTCATCGATCCACTACCTTCTGGCCCAGTCATTCAGTAGATAATTGATTTACCTTTTGCTTCACTTTTCTATGTTATATTATAGTTAATTACTCGGTAGTTCGCTCAGTTAGCTCAGCATGCTTTAATGTAAATGTTTCCACGCCAATGATATCAGTTTGCAGTCAGAGCATGATTGTGATTTTTACTTTAATAATATATTTATACAGTGGAGAGTGGCTTACCCTCTGCTTATACATGTTAACAAAAATTAGAAAATATTCGCAATATTTGATCAGGCAGTGCTTAGTGAATGGCCCAACATGTTAATTTGTCCACCATTTGGTGTTTAAATATGTATCACTATTTTTTTATATAAGATATTCCGGGAAAGAAATGGTGAATTCAAGTGTTTACTTGCAAAATACACCTAGATACGAACCCCAGCTACACAAGACACTTTTAGACGTCTTTTTTTAAGGGTGTCACGGGAAATGTGTTTCAGTGTCACGGTTTTCAGAATCGTTAACCCAAAAAAACAATGTATTACTATTTTTTGTTTATTGTTGTTTTTGGCACAAAAACGTACCTAATAGGATTTTTTTGCGCTCAGCGCGTTTGGATGTATTGTTTCAATTAAGATTATTATTTTCCGAAATTACTTTATTTATTAATCATGTGAAATGACACACATAATTAAATTTCTATTATATATATATCTAATAAGTATTGTACATATTTATTGATTTGATCTGACTATGCTTAACAAATCTTAGCACCTTGCTCATTAACATCTACACTTTGTAATCAATACCTAGTTTTATTTCATCATAGCTAGATAATGTGTATAGACTTAAACGAAACGTTGCGCTCAATAATATGTACAATAACATTTATTTTGTTAAATAACATATTCCTTTTGTTTAAAATTTTTTCAAGATCCTACCAAAAAACTTATTAAGAAAAGTCTGTACGTCTTATGCATATTTATATTGCATAAAACATCGTTAAAAACGCTTATTTTAAAGGTTTAAATAAAAAAATAATCGAATGGCTCGGCATAAAAACACCTATTTTTGCAGAACAAATTATGATAAAAGATGTCTTCAAATGCAAATGTATAGCCTCAACTGCTCGTCTCGCCATAATGGCGGTGAATATTGTTCCTGGGGAGATGTCCCGGTTTTCTATTCTACTACGTTTATTAACAGGTCTGGGGAAGGGTCATATTATTACACAAATATTTGATTTATTTAGTTACAATTTTAGTTTACATTTAGTTACATTTTAGTTTACATTTTCTACATTTTCTTTTACATTGGGATGGTTTTTCAAGGCTATTATATATCTCTCTTTCTCTCATTCGTTTTGTGATCAAACTCTTCGTGTTAATTTTTTTGCACTAGATCGGGGGGGTTAAATTAAAAATAGTGTTCAGCACATTTCTGGTTACTAATACCATCACACTACTTATCAGTAAATGCCAAACAAATTATTTAGCACAAGTATTATAAGGACGTGTCGTCGGTGATCAATAATTTTTTAACCTAAAAATGTTAATCTTTTCTCGTTTTTAAATAATGTATTACATCATTATGTTATTGCGGATTATATTCTATGATTGCACCCCACTTCGTGCATCTAATGTTAAGAAACTTTATAACGAAATGTTATATATACATTTTTCAGACGATTAAATGTCGAGATTACTTAATAGCTTTCTTGTAGTAATTTTTAGCATTCTAATAATTTCAATAGAATTATAAGTCTATAGTTGATGTGTCCCAAATTTCAGCTTTGTAGTTATTTTATAACATAGCCACTCCATCTGCGAATGTATATTTAAAACACCGTTGTTTGTCTGATGTATCAGGTCACTTCACATTGTGATTTTCCTTCAGCCAAACTGTCCTCGGATGTCCAAGTAGACCACGCCTTGAATCATCTCGGCAAGGCTCAGGGAATTGTCACCCTGTTGAGAGGCGTCCCATTCATTGCTGCCCAGCGGAACAAGGTTCTGATTCCTACCAGTATGCTACTCAAGGTAACAATCCCGTAAAATAGATATTTGAAAGATTTTTTGTAGTATAGAAAAGTTGTGTTCCATGGTCATATTATGCTTTGTTTTTAGTATGTTTGTGCCCTAGAGGCCCAAACCCACCAAGCGCGACGAAACTCGACGGAGCGCTTTGTGGCAACAAGAGAATTTTAGTTCTCAATAAGCGCGCCGCGCCGAAATACCGTGTGCTATGTAGAGCCCTGTAGAAATAGACCACGTATAGATTGGGGAGATAAGTATGCAGGTAGTTATTGTTTGTTCACGACCAATGCATACAGTCTGTGCTACTGAGATGCCCTCTCTCACTCTTCCCTGTATGTGCAGGAATGTGTGTGTATGAACGATGTCTCATCAGTTATTATAGTGTTTGTATTGAAATATTAATTTCGTCGCGCGGCGTCGCAGAAAAAGTTGAATAATTTCAACTTCAGTTTCGTTTCGTCGCGCTTGATGGTCGTAGGCCTTAAGGTTTCGATGTGTATATCTCGAGTTATGCTTATCAATTTTAGACTCATACGCGGTAAACCCTTTGGGCGTCTATGAAATGTAGGTTTTGTTGTCTGTTCCCATTTAATTAATGTCTACTATTGGATATTCTAATATCATTAATTATGGGTTACATAACTACTGTACGCTTAAAACTAAATTATCTGCAATTATGCAATAACTATAAATTTTCATCTAATCATGTCTTATGTATGGAGAAAATACATGGATTATTAGGTAAAAATTTACCCAAAATATGCCAGTGGTACCCCTCTTCATTCCAGTACTGTTTTTATACTAAAGTAACGATTTCTAAATGAAATTATTCTACCGATAGATGAGCTTAAATTATGACAATATCTAATTAGTGTTTAAACTATAATTATCACTAATACATTATTTGATCGACAGTCAAGCCAGCTGGCGTACGCAGGTTCCCCTCCAAAAACTATATTATGAATAATACGGTACATTAGTGGCTACATGTGGTAAATGGCTAATTATACCGTCATTAAAAGGTTTACTAATATGAATTGCGTAGATGTTAACAACTGCTAGATTTATAATTCTTTATTTGATTAGCGCATGATCAGATTTTTTAATGGTACACAATAAAAATAACGTAAAAATAGATTAATTTAAGTAATTTGTTACATGATAATTAATTATTTGTGAACATTTGTTATGTACTAATTATTACTATTTATTGACAACTACTACTCAAATTTTTGTGAGTAGTATGTATACAGTTATTTATTAAGTTATTAGTTGTAATATTTTATTTTCCTATGCAAAGATGATATTTTTTGCTCACCTTATCCTACCATAATAGTACGACCTGAGTCAGGAGTCTTTCATCCGTGCCGCCAGAAAAGGAGGGGGGCAGAGTGACACTCCCTCGGACTCCCCTTATCATGACCTCATCTTCGACCTCGCTTCTGTCGCCAGTCTGCATCTGGACTCAGCCGCCACCATCATCTCTTGGTTCGTGGAGGAGTTTCTACTAGAACTCGTTTCATAGTTGTTATTGTAGTTAGAATAATTGTTTCACAAAACAGGATGACTAAAAGTCATGGAATTATGGAAACGTCTTTGAATTCAAAAATGATATTCAGTCTTTATCTAAACAAAGCAAAAATAGTGTGTTATGTTTTAGTAGTAGTCTATATTTACTGTTGTGAGTATTTTTCATTAGAAGAAATTAAGAATACTTCTAACTACTTATATTATAAAATAGCTTAGATTAAACTGTCAAATAAAGGTTATTTTGTAAAATTTATAAACAAACCTATTTGGAAGGCAAACAACTTTTTTCCTTTTGAAATACAGGGTGTTTATAAAGTAACGCAACACAACAAAAAATTAATTATATAGTGAACATGATTATATTATTATATGAA
>JAUZND010006134.1:0-10895 GCA_034780555.1 Coelogynopora nodosa | reverse complement strand
GAATTAATAAAACTGGAAATAACAAGAGTACAACTTCCTAGAAAAACTCAAGAAAACCAGCCAAAAGTAGACCAATAACAAAAGTGAAAGAAAATGAAGGAATTCCACCAAGTTATACTTGTACTTATAACACAGGCCTGGGAAATGAGAGGATGATAAATAATGCCTGTAGTGTTTATATGTTAACTAAAGTCCAGGACACAAAACCAAAACGGACCGAAAGTAGAAGGTGACCCAAAGAGATACAGTAGAAACTTAATAGGGTGCAGGCCTTATGACCCTCAGCGGCGATAGAATGATAGATTGTCCAACAGCATAGCAGAGTTAACAAAATAAGAAAAATGGCCTTTAAATGGTGATTAATTTTGAAAAGTAAATAAAAATATCAGTTTAAAACTGTGAAACATACATTATGTTTTTTTGAATTTATCAATATATAAAATGTATATATTTTTCTGAATTTATGGTTAATTAGAATAATAGTTATAATATTAATCAATTACCACAAAATTATTAAAATAATTATAATTATTTAACAAAGCCTATAAAATGTAACACTAAACTCCTATGTTTCCAGCACAAGGCAGTGTCTACTGATAAAAATTTTGAAAGTTTACATTTGCTTAAGTTATCACCTATGATTTTTATAGGAAATTATGTGCTTTCTTAACTATTTAAAACATATTTGTAGCTCATGAATTTCATGTTGTGTAATTTTGCTCATAATATTACAATGTAATAAAAAATAATTCTGAATTGATGCTAAATAAATAAAATGTTTATTCATTTTATATATATATATTTAATGATATATTTCCCCCATATTTTCTCAGTAATTTATTATAATATATTATTATATTTTTGTTCTGATTTTTGTACTGATTTTTGGATTAGTTATTTTGTTCATTTGACGCATCAAAATAAATGTATATTAACACAAAGTACATACACACCACCCCTCCATATTTTAATTTCCAAAAAAGTTCATAAAATTTATTACAAAATGTAAAAATATATATTTTAAAACTATTCCGGCACATTATGAAATAGTTATATATAAAAAACATTGTTAATATACACTGTTATAATAAACAAACTTGTATAATGATATCTTTAAATTTGTTATCATTAAATTAAATTATTTACTAATTATAGTGGTATAATCCAACAATAATGTGACTAAAAGGACTAGTAAAACTCACTCCCTAGCTAGTGATCATTATGTATAATTTTTGGTTTCTCTCCACAATTGACATTGTAATGAATTCAAATTAAAAATGGGCAAATTATCTATTCATCTGCACTATTTTCAAAATATTAAATATTCTCTTCATATTTTTAAGATTTTCAATATTTGAACACTAAAGTTGTGTCTGCAATATATTTATAAATCTATATTTTCACACATCTAATGGTGATCAACTTATTATTGACATTTCAAAAATATTTAATAAGGTTGGTGTTATATTTCAAAACTTATTTTTATATTTAGTCAAATTAATCAATATTATATAATAAATGTGGGTAAAATTAATCCCAAACTATGTTATGTTTAAATAGAAAACTTTTTTTTCATATAAGTACATATATATGTCAAGAAACCAATACTGCAATATTGCTTTAAAAACTTCACACTCTACCATTGTATGCAGCATTACCTCAGTCTATAATACCATGACTTTTCCTTTTTATTTTTAATGAATGTTCCCAGCTTTTTAATACCTAATTTAATAACTTTAATAATTTTAATAATAAACATCAGTTAGCTTGTATATTTTTTAGTAGCCTAGAAACAGATACTCAGAAATAGAAACAGATATTTTTAGAAACAGATACTCACAGATATTTAGCATGTGAAATCATATATAATATATACATATAATATAAAAATCTTGATATAAAAACATGTGAAATGGATTACAACTACAACATATTGGATAAGCAAACAGTCACAAACGCAGGATGAACTAAGTATGGTGCTCACACTAACTGTCATACAATCAGGGAGGATGTAACCAGCTATATGCTATGTACACTGCACCATACACTTTTTTCAAATATGCACACTTTTTTTACACCTCTTTTTAATCTGTTACAATATATTTGCTTCATATAAACATATAAGTTTATACATATAAATGTATACCCCTTTGGCATGTATAAGATGTGAAAATTGTAGTGACTAGTCTGTTTCTCTTGTTTTTTGTGTAACATTAGAAGCTATGATTGCATGCCCTCTTATTTCACAGATCTAGTTACAGGTAGTTATTGACATATTGTTGTCATTTTCTTCTGTTCTGAATGATAAAAAAATAGTTATGTGAAAGTGGTAGAAACTTTAAGAAATCCCAGAAAAAATACACTAAAATTAATTTTGAAGAATATAGTATTATATAAAAATGGACTAACTTGTATACTTTTGCTAAGAAAATAAATTAAGTATACATATTTGAAAGTTTGTTTAGAAATTATAAAAATAACAATCAATGCACATATAAATAATGAATTGATGCATATTATATACTATAAAAAATATATAAACTATTTGCAATTTATTCATAAAAAATAATTATAATTATATAATAGGTACTGGAATAGAGAAAGCTACATTTCTCCAGATTTTGTATCTGGTGTATCTTTTCAAGCCCCTCCCACCATTTTCTGAACTATGTCTTACAAATTCAAGTAAGAGTAACATTTGTATAATAGAAAATACCATAATTATTACTCATAAGTATATATAAAAACAGATAAACTTGCTTCATCTAAACTTTATCTCAAGTGAATATGTTTAGAACAAATTGACTTTTTACTTAACTTTGAAAATCAGCTTATGAGAAACATAAATTTTGGAATTGCAGTTACAATCCCATTTAATCATTTTATAATTATATATATAGTATAGTAATTAGCTAATTATTTTCAGCAGCATTAAAAAGTTATATTGGAAAATGTGAGGTCCCCACAATTATATTAGTAGCCCTTCTAGATTATATTTATAATATTTCTTTATCTATGTAAAAGTAATAATTTACTTACATTTCTAGAACATATACAGCTGAATAAATCATTCATACATACAGCATGTAATAAATTATGATAAAAAATGTTATTAAAAAATCAGAGATACTAAAGAATCTTCTTAACAATTAATTATTTAATTACACTACCTACAGCATACATGGTTTTATATAACTTAATTAATTAGGTACAAAACTATGGACAGGGGCAGAGGAGCAGGATGGGACCCCATGGCCAACAGTTTTAACAAAAAAATTAGCACCCTTTTCACAAATTGAGTTAGAATAGATAAAATAATATTTTCAGGAGATTATTTTGAAAAAAACATCTATATCTGGTGCCCCAATAGTTAATTGCCTTAGTAAGTTAAGAAGATCCATTGTTTAATCACCTTTTCTTTTTATTTATTATAAATATCATTTGATATGGTGTCATGACAAAACGTCACCATGACATAAAGTAATATTGGTAATAATAAATAAAAAGGATTCTGTTATTCATCCATCCAGAGGGCTTAATTAATTTAATTATTTGTCTATTTAATAGTTATATTGATCTGAATAAATGAACATTTGCAATAAAATAATTTTATTTAGTTATTAATTTTTCATGAAATTATACAAACTTTTGTTTATTAATAACAATATAATTATTGGATGGACAAATAATTAAAATAATTTGTCCCTCTAGGTGGACAAATAACAAAAACCTTTTATTTGTTATTATCAATATTGGTTACATTTTATCATGGTGATGTTATGTTGTGGTGGGCTATAAGTAAAAACTGATGCTGATTCCATAAAAACTTATGCCTATGCAAATTACTTTAATAAAAAATCATTCCAATTTAAAAAAACTAATGCCTAAATTTTCCAAGTAGCTGAAATAAAACTTAATGCTGATTCTGAATAATTTGATGCTGATTCCACAAAAACTAATGCTAAATCCAAGTATCTAAAATATAACCTGATGCTGATGACAACAAATATATATTTTTTATTTATTTTATGCAATTGTTATACTTCTGACTTCCATCAGAATAACTACAATTTTATAATTCTGGCAAACTGAATTACTTACAGTATACTTATATATTAATACTCAATGAAAATTTAATACAAATAATATAAAAAAATATGTTTCTGAGTAAATTATTTTACATAGATTTTATACTTTTAGCAGCTATCAAAATAACTACTATTTTAAAGTTCCAGTCAATGGAATTACTTAATGAAACTAATTATAGTATACTTACACATTAATACTCAATGAAAATTTAGTATAAATATTATAATTAAATTATACTATAAAAGTTACTGGAATTTTTATTTTGATGGCTGCTAGAAGTAAAAAAAAACACCTATTTATTTAGAATTATTATGCCACTTATAATATATTGTTTTCTTTGTTTCAGATATAATATGGTCCATCTGATTGATCTAAGAATCTACATGGGGTGTGGTCTATCCTGTATTTTGTAATTAACAGTGGTTTCACAAAACACACCATAAATTGTTGAAGGAGCTTTGATTGTTGATCATGAAGAAGATGCACTATGGGATGATGTTTAAAACATGATGCCATATATTATTTAAAAAATGGTAATATAGCCTCATAGAAGTGCAAAACCAACAAGGAATGTTTTCAACCATAGAAAAGGTACTCCTTTAGGTTTGTCTTTCTTGCAGCTCCTTTGTCTGTCATAGACTTTGCACATAGAAGAGGCCAAATTTTCCTAATTCGTGTTTTAGACTCAGTACTACAATGTTCTATCCCTAGTACCCTATCTTCCTCCTTCAAAAAAGTGAAGTAAAAACAGATGTATGCATCTAATAACTGTAATGTATCAATTGAAACAGCATAGATTGATAACCATCAACGAGGAATATAATTTTCGGGAACACAATAAGAAATGAGTAGGTACTGTAAATTCTATGTACCGTATATACTCGCATATAAGCCAACTCACATATAAGCCAACCCCCCTACTTTTGCTTTCTAAATGTTACAAAATTTGTAAACTCACGTATAAGCCGACACCCCTACTTCAAAAATGAAAGATAGGTAAAAATAAATATGAAGTTATCCTGAAACATTTATTTTAAAAAGTTTTAAAATATTTTACATACAAAAAGTTGGATAACTACCCACCTAGTTCTCTAATTCGTTTTTCATTAATATTAAAGTGTTGAGCTGTTTGACAATTGTTATGATTATCAGCATAAAGAACCACTTGCAATTTAAATCCAGCAGTATAGCTTGCTTATTTATCGGACATGATTCAGACAATCAAATTGTATTACTATCAAGAAATAATAACCAGTTTACTACAATATATTGTAGTAAACTTGTTATATATGTGTATATATTGATAGCACAATAGCGATCAATATCTACCTAGGTACCTACCTAACCTGCAATCTAATTGGACGACTCTCTACAACAGGAATAACCTTTGCATACAGTGCAACATTATGCATAGGTATGTCTGCCTATCATTTAGCTACAGGTATATTCTAATCTGGAAAGATACCTAGCTGTTCCCTAAAAATAGGTTGGAATACCTGCCATTAAATAGCCAAACTACATAATATATTATATACATTTAAGTATGCTTACATATAAGCCTACCCCCCACTTTTCCATCCAGAATTTTTCCAAAAAACATTGGCTTATATGTAAGTATATACGGTAATTAATAAAATATAAATACAATATGTAATTGTATATAAAGGAAATAAATGTTTAAATACTCTAGACGGCTGGGAGGCAACAATTATTGATAACCCTCACCCCCTTGGCATTGAATTGTTATTGCAGTTTTTAATGATTCTGAAAAACGATCCATTTGAACTAAAAAAAACACAGAAAAAATTATGCCTGATTCAATTGAAATGTCATAGATTGATAACCATCAATGGGGAGAATAATTTTCGGGAACACAATAAGAAATGAGTAGATACTGTAATTTCTATGTAATTAATAAAATGTGAATACAATATGTAACATAATAAATATAAAGGAAATACATTTTAAAATGCTCTAGAGGGTTGGGAGGCAACAATTATTGATAACCCTCACCCCCTTGGCATTGAATTTTTATTGCAGTTTTGATTGATTCTGAAAAACGATCCATTTGTACTCAAAAAATACTGGAAAAATCATGCCTGATATGTGCAGTGTTGATTGAGTTAAATCAAAGTAATTATTTTTAGTATGCAATGTATTCTTCCCAAGACAAATTGTGAGTCAGCTCATTGTATATAAAAACTTAGTATGACAGTTGGACTTGACTGTTACTCTCAACTTCATTTCAAAATAATTGGAGTGAATAAACCCATTGGAAACAATGGGAATAAGGTCTTCATTTTCATTACTTTTGACAATGTTATAGGTGAGAGGATAAAGTAAGAAACACAATATAGAAAAAATAACTATATATAACCTATCACATGGTAGCCATATTAAATCGAAAATAAAATTCTAGTATATTTCAAGTAAATCCTTCACATTGAACAAGTAATGAGTTATTGTTTAAATTATAGTAGAAAAGTGTACAACATTGTATTAGTCAAAAATAAAATACAGACTTCAAAAACAAAGAAACTCAAAATTGTTATTTGTTATCTGTCTACTGTCAATTGATATGTTAACAGTTTAGTATCTTGCCAGGTATGAACATCAAAATACACAGGAATAATTAATAATACTAAATAGTAATATTTAATAACTGAAATTAGATTATATACACCGAAATTCCAGTATATTTAGGTATATACTCAAAATTGGAGTACCAGTGGCCACCCTGCTAGGAGCTAGCCCAATGAGCACCATTATATATTTTTGACAGGCTATAGCCTATTTTAGTTATAATATAAAATTACTTTAATTAAATTTATTTACAAATCTTTTAAAAACTTCTATTGCTTATTTAAAAGGAAGCATATTGAAATTCTACAAAAATTCCAGAATTTTAATTTTGAAATCCACAAATTTCTTAAAGCATTTTTTTATAAATGACCACCAACAAACTCAACATAAATATTTTAAAAATTCTGATAAATCAGTTGTGATATGTTTTTGATAATTATCTAGAATGTCCAATGAGAGTTAATAAAGATTTTCAGATTAAAAGTTATTTTGAAATTGTTGATAACCCGTCCCTGTAGCTATGCATTCCACCACTATATCAGGGGTGTATTTAATTTTATTTTTCTGGTATCCCACCCTGGGGTTACCAATAAAAATGACTGGTATCCTGGGAAATAATCGGGTATCCTAAGGTTTTATAATTAAATGTAGAAAAACCTCAAAATAATCCAAAGAAAGTATATAATACAGGGTTTGTATGCCCCAACTGGATTAAAATTCAAGGGGTCTTTGCCTTTTTAAGGGGTCCTATTTTTGTTGAATAAAATCGAAAACTACCATGGCATAATAATAAATAAAAACTAATGATACATACCATATCAAAAGAGTTAATTAATTAATCAATTCACAAGTTCTTTTAACTTAGAGTCAATCTCTTTAGGGATAACAGAAATTGCAGCTTCTTTCTCTTTTGCAGCACGTCTCATCGCATTAGATTTAACTATAAGCTTGACGGCTGAATCATGTTCAGCTTCATCTGCATCAAACAACTACAAGAGACTCTCCTTCTCCCCTTCTAATTGACAAATTTTTTTCTTTAGCTGTTGGAAATGTTGACATTAGAAATTCAAGGGTTTTCAAGGGGTCACAGGCAAATTCAAGGGGTTTCAAGGGGTCAGACTAAATTCAAGGGTTCTCAAGGGGCCGTACAAACCCTGATACTATGTAGAGCAGGAGTCAGTATATATTATAGAATGTATACATCATGCAGACTGTAGAGCAGGAGTATATGAAGAAATTCAAAAAAGAATATAGACAAATACTACACTGTTGATAAAATGTGATTTTTTCATATTAACTAAACCAATATAAATAAACTATTTATTTTTAAGAGTTCATAATAAATATAATTTTATAAACAATGGAACTTTGAAAATTAGACCACTAACATTTTAATCCCATTTAAAATAGGAAATAGTTATTCGAAAATTTGAAAAATCTAATACGAAAATTATTATACTCATCACAATAATAACTTCGACCATTGAATGTGTTTGTAAATGCAAGCAGTAGAATACCTATTAATGTGTCATCCAACTTTCTCTCTCTCTCTTCTTTTGTCAGAATATTTCTTTCCATTTGATAGACATACTATACTATCAAAATTGCAACTGAGTACACAATTTATACATTAGTTTCACCTATCTGAGAAATGGTATACCACCCGAGATACCAATCAAAATAACTGGTATCCCGGGAAATAGTTTGGTATCGAGTGGGATACAGATAAATACAGCCCTGGTATATAATAGAATCGCTCAAGCTTCATTTTGATATATAGTACGTCTCTATAGGTGTTGTGGTTCTCTAGATAAATCAGGAAAAGAATATACGGAAATTAAGCTTAATATGTACAAATTTGCTAATACAATAGAACTTTTTCAACTTTAGTTTTCGATATATTTTTTATTATATTGATTGTTAGATAAAAAGTACAGTTAAGTATAAAATTAAGAGTTTCAGAAGATGACTCATACCAGTCTGTATAGCTCTGTCAGTCCATTGGCCATGACTATAGTCCATATTGCATAAAAATATATTTTAGTTCCTTAGAAAGAAATTTATTATATACACCCCCAGTCATTAATAATGCTGCCCCTATTTTTTATTTCGTTTTTTAATTTTTAAGTATTTTTTTATTGTTCTAATATTAATAAGACTTATGTTTTGTATTGATCAATCAACAAGTGGTGGCCTTAAAAGGGCCGTTTTTGCATTCTCAAAAAGGGAATGGGGGAAAAAATGACTCAATAGCCAATAGAGCCACCTCTAGCTGTGGCTTAGGTGTAACCTTGTAACCTCCATGGTTGTTTTTACCTCTTTAATACCTTATACAATTAATATAATAGAATATTTACTTTACTAAACCAAATATTATTTTTAATACATAAAACATTTTGTGTCTATTATACTTTGTACATAAATATTGTTGTTTATAAATAATTTATGTACAATATTATACTTTGTTCCATTAAACAGTTTTAGTTTTTTCTAAAAATTGTTTAATTGTTAAAAATGTTAATTATCCAGTGTATTTATAAAGAGTAATAACAATCTAATAGTTTAATTAATCTATTTATTAAAATATGGTATGTTGAATAGTATATGAAAGAAAAAAAGAAAGTATTTTGAAATTCCCTATGTATTACTGTTAGTTTTTCTATAACTTGATTTTCTCAATTGATAATGAGTTCTCACAACTGAACATTCTCATAAAATGTAAATACATAATTCTGAGGTAACTAGCCTATCAATGTTTCCCATTAGTTTATTTACTTACACAGCAATACAATAGAACTTATATTATCAGTGTAAATAGCTTATTTTTAAACCATGTATCAAACAATTGTTGTTTATTGTCTGTCTTATAAATATCTAATTGTTTGAGTTACACATTTAAATAATGTTCAACATAACACCAATGCCTTCCTTGTGAAAAGTGGGTAAACTCATACATCTAATTAAAATAATGAAATTGTTTTGTTTATTTGTTATTATTTTTCACTGAGATCTATAATTCAACAATGCAATATAAATGAATATAGTGAAACAGTTAATTATTTTGACATATATAATAAATAGAAAAATTTGAAACATAATAAAACTGTTTTAATAAGAATGTTATTCAATTAAGATGAGTAAGGTATTATACACTATTTATATAATTAATTTCCATTTTATAATTTTTAATTAACAAACTTATATTTTAAAATACGATTTTATTCAATTAATTGTTTTTTTTAGAAAATAAAGACTTTGCAATATGGCTTCTTGACTGATGTCAATCATTAATTCAAATTTATCTTTCCTGATTATGTTCATTTACTTATTTTTTATAGAAAATATGTAAATTGTTAAACTAACCCTCTATTCTTTGAATAACAATATATATGCTTTAAAAGTAATACAGTATGTAAAATATATTATGAAGTAGATAACCAACTCTATGTATAAATAGTTAGATCCCTAAATAATCTTTATGATATCCGTTAATCAGTATTAAAAATAATTGTTTTAAATTAGCAGGCATCCTTTATCTATAGAAAAGTTACTGATTTCTGTACATGTCAAATAATACTGACATTAATTTTCACCATGTCAATTGATATTTTATTCAGCTATTAAGCATTATCTTGGCCCCCTCTTTGACACTTTTATATTCTACCTTAAAGCATTGAAATATAATACTTCTTTGTGACAGTTTCATTTAATAAAATTGCACTAAAATATAGATTTCCCAAATTGCACATATCATTACTTCTGCATCGTTTTGCACACAGCCACAGGAATCATGTACCCAGTGTAGGTTAGTATTATTCTAATATTGGTTAATAGATAAACATTATTAATTGGAAAAGTTATTGTGTTGTTTTGATATCCACTCACAAAATTCCTATTATCTGTCTGTATTGTTTTTTATGCAATTCTTGCATGAGCTGAACTTTGTATGGATGACATTAATTTTTGTCAGACGTGATGAATTGGTACATGACTTTTTCCATTTTTTGGCTGGGTTCTTATAAAAAAAATTGGACTGTTTATGAGTTTATCAATGACTAAAATTGTTATGTTCCCATAAGTGGCATTTTAAAAACCATGTCCACATTTTGTGAGGTCATGGACACTTTAAAACTCATGGATTCATTAGTTTATAACCCACCTAACTCTAATAATTATATTTTAGCTGATTACCTTGTGTCCACTGTAGACAAAATCCGCGTCCA
>JAUZND010006133.1:0-10895 GCA_034780555.1 Coelogynopora nodosa | reverse complement strand
GCAACCCCCGAGAGTCATAGTCTGGGTTAAGACTCCCGGCGGCCAAAAACCCACGCCCGCAAGTGCCCAGGAAAGGGGGGCTTCCTCGACCGTACCTAAGAGGTCCGTAACGTTAAAGACCCGAGTAAATCGAAGACTCCGTCCTCCCCCAACGGAGAGTCGCACCCGACACCATGTGAAGGTGTCATACGTGTCGGGCAGAGAACAATGTAAGAACTGGTGTTGATCTCAACACATAACTATTTAACAAGGACCATGTTAACTTGCGCAACACTCCCGACATTGATTGCAAATTATCCCCTGCCATGATTCTCTTTGGCCATCCACTCCGTGATGTTACGCCAAAAATTAAAGACACAAAACAGAAGTTAAACAATTAAGAATGTAGAAGAAAAACTTTTTTTAATTATAATATGTTCACTCGTCATTAGCATTCGTTCAACTTGTTTGATCACTCAATGTTGTAGCATTACATTTATTAATGTCTGTATCGTAATATGTTTGCTGTATATGTTTGTTATATGCTGTATATATATATATATATATGTCAATCAGTCTGTTATTGGAATCTGTTTATAATGATATCATACTTTATTATTTCCAGATCCGTCATTGTTGCTGAACTTTTTTTAGTAAATATATCTCATTTATCCTATCTTTTAACCCTTTCCAATCGGGCGCTATAATCAGGCGACAATCTACCACGACTTGCCAAATAAAATAATGAATAAAGACAACATCACTATTAGAGCTAAAACTAAATAGAAATTGCAGATGAAAGTACGTGTAGTGTCAGTACATCAAAAAGTAGAGGTCCCAGGACTGAAAGTAAATAAAAAATAATGTGTAATGAAGAAAAATGTGTTATCGTTATTGGGACAAGTGATATCCTCAGAAAAAATATTTCCAAATCCCTAACATGTTCAGAAAATACAAACCATCTAAATACCCGAGGACGATTAATCTCTCGCTTCACTTTTAGATTTCGTTAATTTTTATGGATGATATATTATCAGTAACCGTGCTGATATCATTGACCACATATCAGTTCTATGGGACTAAAACACTATATATTTGGAGTGAAAAATATTGTTCATTACATTATCTCCAGTTGTTGGTGACAAAACTGAGTCTGCGCCCTCAATTTATCTCTCAAATCTGGCTAAGTATCCATCGACTCAGTATGAGTTGTATTTGTTTTTATTATATCATGTTTAACCTAAACAAAAGTGGTAATATATAGATTTTCCTCAGAATTATAGCATAGCTGGTGACACTGGTCGAACACTGTGCCAACCAGCTCCGTGATAATATTTCATTGATCAGATGAATTCTTTATCACTTATTTCTTCCTTCCCCTCCTTCCCCTCGTACTTTTCCTACTACTCTTCTTCCTCCTCCTTCTACTACTCCATTTTCACTTCTATTTTTCGAAATCCTACTAGAAGAGTCACATTGCTCCCAGAAATATTGTTTAATTTATATTATGGAGTAGACCGTGTCTTGTCAATGTTATCATCTTCATGTATATATTGTATGTATTACATTTTTTAAATAATAGAATATTTTTCATCGTTTTTCTCTCAGTTTGTAGCTGCTGATGATGAATAGGAAATTATTATTGATGATGAATTTAAAGCACATTCACTACTAGAATCTGAAATATCCTAAATACTTCCTGGAGAGTGAATCCAACATTAAAACAGGACAAATGTAAAAAACGAAGTATACTCTACGAAACCATATAGTAATTGAAACTACAGAACAAATTAATTGACATAGTAGGAATTGTGAAAAGTAGTAGATGCAATATACTATAACAAAAGATATCTATATACACAATATTGAATTGGCAAGTAGAGCTGAGAGCGCACGAATACAATTGTTCATGACAACAGTTAGATGCGTAATGAAATTTTGCTGCAATGGCACCTCTATTTATACTATTTCTGGATTGGAATTTGGAGGTTTGGGAGGGAAGGGGAGTTGGGAAGGGAGGAGTGTTGTGGGGATAAGGGGGTAGAGGGGTGATCCAGAGTAAACAACTCCCCTACTACATTAGATATTTCAGACATTTGAGACACCCAGTTCAGTTAATTTTCAATTTCCGAATATATTACTTGAGACTCTTTTAAATAAGAGTCACCTTTTCCATACTCCAAGCCACCTCCGCTCCATTCATAATTTAAAACAAAAAGTAGTCCATTTTTTGGGAAATAAGTGATCATATATTAACAATATACTTGCTCAGATATTATAAATAAAAAGCAAAGAGCAATATTTATTAAGCATTAAATAAGTACAGTAACAAGTTTCCGTTTTTCAATCGATGATTGCTTGAGATAGGCTAGATATCGCCAATCACCATCATCAATAAATAATCGATAATCGTCAATAGCCCATCACCAATTACCGAACCACTTCTTTGATCGTAGTCTGCAAGGGAATATGCATTAAAGTTTAACTTATCAAACATTATAATTTACATACTCGTTAATGAATTTTTTATATTTAAAGTTTAGATTTTTATACTGTAAATTATACCATTTTCCTAGCTATATATTTTGTTAAAATTAATTCAAATACCAGAAATTCAAATAGGTAAATTTTTCGTATCAGAAATCAATTTAAAAGTTTGAATAGTTAAATTTAATAAAATCAATAATTAGTATGACGTTCAGTAATGTAATGAACAACAAAATGTGCTATGACCCATAATAAATAGATAACTATCTTTGTATTTAATGAACTAATTTCAAGTATAGGTGCATACACCGGTTTTATCAACAAAAAATAAACAATATAGAAATTTATTATTTAAAATTTGTGTAACTTGATTATTTTCATATTATTTATGATGAACACAAGATTAAAATTGTCCTAATTCATGTTTTACAACTATCAAACACATATTCGTTTATATTAATAAGAAGGTTATGCATAACAATGTAAGGCATTTTTGTGAAAAATCATTTCTGTAAAAATTACGAAAATTAATATAAAAGTATTCTTTTGTAAAGGATAAAGAATTCAATTCAAAACATTGAATGGACTGTGCAACTAATTTCATATTGATAACTATCTTGTCACAAATCCATTTTCATATCCGGTTATAGGGCCTAATAGGGCCTAATAGGGCCTTATAAGGCCTACTCATTAAAAGGTGTTATTATGTGTTATTTGCTACTATGTGTTATTTCATAGCCGTATGCTTCAAAAAAGTTTTTACTAAATAATTTAAAATCGATCAAAGCTTCCCGAAAAATATTATTTAAAAAAATATACAAAAAAAAATTACAGAATAAAATGGTTTCTATTGGTTTCAATTGGTCTAAATAAGACAAGCATATTAATAAATAATACTATTGTGATAAAGCAGATGAGAAATATGATCCTATTTTTAATTATGCAAATCGTTAAAGAAATGTTATTCGAAAGGTCGAAAGTGATTTTTGAATAATTTAGCAAATGCTAGCTAGCTAGCACTACCAATGAGTCAACAACAGTCATTCGAGGTCTAACGACTGATGACAAATGGCAAACAACTAGATAACATTATGTATATATTGACTATATAACTGACTATCAAGTCACAAGTTCTTGTAAAATGATTAACAATTGTCACTGACAAACGAGTTATAAGCGAACAAAAATTGTCTAACATGTGAGAAGCAATAAGCAGGGGATTGATTTGCAACAAGTAAAATGCAAGTGATAGACATGAAATGAATGAAAGACAAGTGACAAAGTGATTGCCAAATGTCAAGGGATTAAACGATGTTTGATAAGTGTCTGACAAGCCTCTAACAATTGCCTAATATTAATTGTCTAACAGCTAATAAGTTACTGCAATGGGACTGACAATTGAAGGACAAATCACGACTAACATTTGATATCTAGCCAGGTGGTGCTATTGTGAATGTATGTCAAACCTAAGATAAAAGATTCTGTAATCCTTATGTGTTGACAATGTCTACTAATCAATTATTGAACTGTGGTATATAATTTAAAATATTAACCACTTATTTACCATAAAAACCAATTAACCTCTGCCTCTCTTTATTTAAAATAACGTGAATACAGTTGAAGTTCCCATACCGAGGCATCTGTTTGATTATTCGAAGACTACGAAGTCGGCTACTTTGGGCATATTCGTCATTATCTGAAAATTCAAAAAATACATTTTAAAGAGTAACAAAATTTGTTCAATTTATTGTATATCGTCGTATGTTACTGTGATTTTCTTCATATACTGTGACTGCTATGTGACTGTGATTGTGACTGTGACTGTGACTTTGACTGTGACTGTGACTGCTATGTGACTGTGACTGTGACTGTGAGTGTGAGTGTGAGTGTGACTGTGAGTGTGACTGTGACTGTGACTATGACTGTGACTTTGATTTTGACTGTGACTGTGACTGCTATGGGACTGTGACTGTGAGTGTGACTGTGAGTGTGACTGTGACTGTGACTATGACTGCTATGGGACTGTGACTGCTATGTGACTGTGACTGCTATGTTACTGTGACTGCTATGTGACTGTGACTTCTATGTGACTGTGACTGCTATGTGACTGTGACTGCCATGTGACTGTGACTGCTATGTGACTGTGACTGCTATGTGACTGTGACTGCTATGTGATTGTGACTGTTATGTGACTGTGACTGCTATGTGACTGTGACTGCTATGTGACTGTGACTGCTATGTAACTGTGACTGTGACTGCTATGTGACTGTAACTGCTATGTGACTTTGACTGTTATGTGACTGTCACTGCTATGTGACTGTGACTGCTATGTGACCATGTGACTATGTGACTGTGACTGCTATGTGACTACGTGACTATGTGACTATGTGACTGTGATTGCTATGTGACTGTGACTGCTATGTGACTATGATTGCTATGTGACTATGATTGCTATGTGACTATGACTGCTATGTGACTGTGACTGCTATGTGACTGTGACTGCTATGTTACTGTGACTGCTATGTGACTGTGACTGTTATGTAACTGTGACTGCTATGTGACTGTGTGACTGCTACTGCTATGTGACTATGTGACTGTGACTGCTATGTGACTATGTGATTGTGACTGCTATGTGACTGTTTGACTGCTACTGCTATGTGACGATGTGACTGTGACTGCTATGTGACGGTAACTGATATGTGACTGTTACTGCTATGTGACTGTGACTGCTGTTTGACTGTGAATGTTATGTGTATGTGACTGATATGTGACTGTGTGACTGCTACTGCTATGTGACTGTGTTACTATGTGACTGTGACTGATATGTGACTGTGACTGCTGTGTGACTGTGTGACTGTGTGACTGCTACTGCTATGTGACTATGTGACTGTGTGACTGCTACTGCTATGTGACTGTGTTACTATGTGACTGTGACTGATATGTGACTGTGACTGCTATGTGACTGTGTGACTGCTACTGCTATGTGACTGTGTGACTGCTACTGCTATGTGACTGTGTGACTGCTACTGCTATGTGACTATGTGACTATGTGACTGTGATTGCCATGTGACTGTGACTGCTACTGCTATGTGACTACGTGACTATGTGACTATGTGACTGTGATTGCTATGTTACTGTGACTGCTATGTGACTTCTATGTGACTTGGACTGCTATGTTTTGACGTTACACTATTACATTTATAATAATTCACGTCAACAAGCTTTCCAGAAAACGGTTAATTCATAGACCGTTCCCATAGACCGAAAAAAATGGTTGTTTTCATATTATTTATAATTAGTATTTTATTTTATAAAGAAACAACTTATACTGTCATTAATTTGTTATTAGAATATTTTCGTTAATTCTTTACCGAGAAGTTAAATTTGTTAATAATACAGAAGTAGAACCATAAATTATAAATTATAAATAACTAGAAACGCAATGTGAGGTATTATTTCTATTATAGTTTCCGATTTTAGAGATGCTGTTAATATATAATATGGACAATTTAATTTACTTTGAATCAGTTCCTTTTCCTTTAAAGACGCTGTTTTGTTGTGTTCCATTTATTTTTATGTTTATGATGCTTTCATTTATAATATTGAGGTTGTTGTTTAGATTTAAATATATATATTTGTCAAAAGCAGAATTTTATTGTATTCGCAAGTTTATGACAACTGTACCTCCTGTATATATGCGTATCTACATTATGCGTATCTATGCTTAATATTATATATATTTGTATAGCGGTTTATTTATTTATTAATTCATTTATTATATTATATATTTTTTAAATGGTTAAATGTTAACTACTAGAATCCTAATCCTAACGAAGCTGGTTTTGAAAGTATCGCTCTTTCTGAATTGTAATTGTACGTATTGTTTATGCTACCCATAAAACTATTGTCTTTTATTTTAAATAGTTAATAAATTGAAAACACAGGTACAAAAATAATACACTGCAGGAGTGAAATACGTTGAGTGAAATATATATGTATTCTATTAATTAGTGGATAATCAATATTCGATGTAATGTAAAATAATACTTCTGGCTAATAATACTGTTTTGAGATATTAAGTATATTCATTTTTTGTAAACTGTATTAATTATTTAATTAAACATTATAAATTATATCATATAATATAGTTATAGTTATATACAATATATGGTATTTTACATGACAATCACCGATATTATATTTAAAAGAATATGGCTTGCAATATTTCGTCACTATTGTAGCAGTATAATAATTATGTGACTACTTATTTCAGTGAGTAGTATAAAGTTATTACATTTATTAGGAATTTTTTGGAAAACGTTCTATTAACAACTTATCATGAAAAAGGAGTCATACGAAGCATATTCTGCATTATATAGGGATGCTAAGGTATTTTCAATCAAGTATTATTCCCAAGGGAACATTTGAAATTAATGTAAAGTTAAACCACAATCAGATTAAGAAATACTTGAATGAATCCAGATTGTAATTCTGACATACCGTTCGTCGAGATCAAAACCAGTTCACTAGAATTGACCACATTTTGTGGTACGGTGCCACTTGTAAGTTCATTTATATAATATATTTAGTTGGAGAAACATGATAGCACAGTAATAATTTTAATATGAGACCGACCGGTACATAGCTTTCAATAGTCGACAATTAGCCAGAGTAACCATAGTAACTATATTGTAACCATAGTAATAGTCGCAAAAGTAACCATTGGTTAATATTGGGATATATATATAGCTATATTTATAAACTAATTTTACTTTTAAACAATGTGCCCTATCGAATTATTCTCTGAAAAGAACGTTATACTGTTTAAAGATATATACTAAAATGTTGTTGTTTTGTTATTTTTACATAGCCTACAATTAATTTTACTAAATATAATTCAAAAGTACGAACCTAATTAATTATTCAATTGTTTCATATTTATTATATATATATATATATATTCATAATTGCATTTACTAAATTTTACATAAAAAATAAGTGATTTGGAAATAACATCCTATCCGTTCATTTCAATATTACATACTACTTAAATTAAAACATTAAAACATTAAAAGTTTTACAAAGCACCGAATAAGACAAATCCAATACAGGTGTTCATTGTAGTTTCACCAACAAGAATACAGTACACAAGTCACATTTAGCAAAATCCCTGATTGATTGACAAACATTTATCTGCCTTATTTTTCTAATCATTTGAAATGTGTCCCTTCATTTCTCAGAGATTACTATAATGTCCTGTCAGAAATACGCTGTCTCTGTGAAAAACAGGTTAATTAGTGATAGATCGAGAGACCTAGGGATACTAGTTCGACTCGTATGCGACTGCCCATCCAACGTTTTGTTCTAATTTTCATCTAATCGGGCGGAAAATTAGTTAGTAGTAAGGTTATCTTTCTGACAAACAAAAGTGTCCAAGGTTGGGCAATATTTGGGTTGGTCTTTGTATTTTGATTTACTTATTTAAATTTAGGGGTTTGTTAAATATGTCATATTATATATTATATAATCATGAATAACCAAAAATAACGAGATCATAATTAGTACCATATTTGGCACTTGGAAGTGGTTCAATAAATACATATATATGCAGGAAGTGTCTGAAATTTCTGCCGATAAAGCGTTGTTTAAAAATTAAACATTATTATCAAAGCATTCTAAATTGAGTGAATTAATGTCTACGTTATGCAAATACATTTCTATTCCTATTGGTTTAATTTTAAAATGTTGATATTGATTATCATGACTTTTTTTAAATTCTAAAAGAGTCATTACTGTATATGGTATATGTTTAACAATGCAGAATAATTACTTCTCGGGTGGAAAAAGGGTTATTTGATGTCGTATGCAGCTGAATTTGATAACTGTGAGGAAAGCTGACGATTATTTTATGATCCACACAATGGCGCGAGTCTTTGAAAACAAGAACGCTTTGAGATTGAAAATTGAAGAGGAAAACACAATATATTTTACTTGGAATGCACTGACGATCTATGAATAACGTTTTAAAGTGGATAGGATTTCCGATTGTATTGTCTGCTAATGGTTACTTCTTACCCATTTGAATTATTTGGAGGTGAATGACAAATACGTGATGGAAGATTTTGTTTAATTTATTAACAAGCTTTAATAGTGTGTATAAGCCATGTTCACATGTTCTCTAAAAACCACTTTTATCCGCAAAGACTTTTGCCACACCCTGTATTATGCGTGTGGTCAACAATAAAATGCTCAACAAAATTAATTAACTGTCTGAAACAATAAATACAAAAATTGTCGTTTTTAACTGATGGTAGGAACAGGAACTTTTGTCTTGCTGACTTAAACATTGGATAACTGTCACGCTCATTTAAAATTAAATCATTACACATCTTAAGAATATCCAACACATTATAAAATAGCCTATGTGTTTCTGACAGTGTACCCGACAAATTGCATATGCTTTCTGCGAGAATAAAAGTGTTTTATATTTATGACCAATTTTTAGTCAGTAGACTAAGATTCGACCTGGATTAGCAGAGCAATAATGCAATTTGAATAATTAGGACCTTTAAGCAGTCATGCGTGAAAACAAATTAATTAATCCGGAAAAGCAGTGAACCGTGTTGTGTTAGTCTTTGTACAAATCCAATGAATTTATGTTTGAGATAGATATATTAAGAACAACCAAGAAGTTTATATAATTTTTTGCCTGTCAGTTTTCTAAACAAAATTAAAAAGTATATTTTTATGAAAGATTTAACAAAATCGTTTTAATTAAACTTTTACACAAAACCACGCTTCATCTAAAAAACCGTTTTAAATATATTCAGTATAGACTTTTAAGCTATGTAAATCTTGGGAGAGTAGAATTTGAGATAGTAAGAACTTTTATTTATAACTTTTTAAAAGGGTTCAAAACATAATACATAGGGTTTTGTGTTGCCTACTTAAAAATTTACTTTTTGTAGAAATACTCCTTTTTCAAAAATAACAATAATTGTTTAATTGATTACTGTGCAAAAACTGATTATTATTCTTTTTAATTCACATTATATTTCAGAAAACATTATTTAAAAAAAAACTCTAGCAATTTAAATTCATGTATTAATTGTTTTAGTTCATATATAATATATAATATAGTTAAGTATTTTAATGTGTATTGTGTTTATTCCAAAAATATAACTCTTTTTTCGAAGTCTACTTCAACTGCGTGAATTTGTCCGAAGAAAAGTATAATTATCCTCAAATAATAAATATTAAATATTAATGATAAAAAACATATAATGTTAATATAATAAATAAATAAACCTTTCATAAATCATTGAATCTTAATACATAAGTCCTTAGTAAACAATTTGATATCAAACGTAAATTTTCAAGTTTTAAATCGTTATCCACTATTAATTTCGACATATTTTTAACAACATAAAAACGTTGACCATTTTAAAAATCATACATGCCGGAATGCAAATATTATCACGACAAAACCAACTTACATAAATGTCAATGAAAAACAAAATACACTTTCTCTCGGAATCTATCAATTATAAATACAATTACATTGGGTTTGTTGTATTGGAAGAACAGAAAGAAACACGATTTATACCCCATCAAGACTAAACAATTATTATCTACATTTTCATCTTGCACATTTTTACTCGAAAATCCACGGCATTATTGAATATCTCATGGCGATGTATAGTGTACGTCCTTGTCATTTAGATTCGGTTCTCTTCACACGTATTCGTATAAAAAAATTATTAATTTACCGAAGTTTTTTTTCTATATCTTTGCGATAACATATTTCGATGACTAAAAAAATAAATATACAACATTTAGATTTTTCAAAAACATGGTAGCGAGAAGAAAACTCACGAACATTTTATATGATAACACAGTGATATAAAAAATTTGAACGTGCTGTGGAGCAACCCCGTTTTCTTGCAAAAAAAGTAAACAAATGTTTGGTTTTTAAAATATAAAATAGTTTTTGTAAAACGTGATAAAAATAGAGTGAGCGGCCGTCTATACTATCATATTTACTTTGAGGAAACTGATCATAGATCATCCCTTAAACAGATCATCCCTTAAACTTCAGGTTTTAATCAAATTTAGCGCAAGTTGGAGACTATACGCGACGCGACATAACTGAAGTTGAAATTTTAATATACAAATAGTGATATGTAATATTTTACAATAATAATATACTTAAATAGAAAAATATAGAAACATCTCCAAATTTAAGACTTTACTTAGATTCAGATATTTAAAGTTAATTTAATTTAAGCAATTAAAATAATAAAAATTGTCACAAGTAGGAACAAATAGGAACAAATAGGAATAAGTTGGAACAAGTTGGAACAAGTTGGAACAAGTTGGAACAAGTTGGAACAAGTTGGAACAAGTTGGAACAAGTTGGAACAAGTTGG
>JAUZND010006132.1:0-31395 GCA_034780555.1 Coelogynopora nodosa | reverse complement strand
TGATAATAGTAGTTATTTTAAACATTACTGTAGTGACCAATAACTATTGAATTGAATATTGTACAATAATGACGAGTCATGGACGTAGCCAGCTGTACGCACGTGCGTACAATTCAAAATCAGACTGGTGCCCATTGATGCGCGTGTTTCTGTCCGGTTTTTTCGCACGATACTAAACATCCTTTCGGATTCGGCGTTGCTTTGTGGAATCGATAAGATACCCAACATAACACAGGCAATATCCTCATATGGATAGGTTCCGTCAATATCCCTCCATAATCTTAGTTTATGCCAAACAAAATCACTGCGAACGGAGGGAGGGTTCGAATGCTGAGACGTGTCACCTTGTTGGTTAGTCTGGACAGGAATAAGTCGAGAAGGAGGTTGTTGCTTGGAATCCTTCACACTCACTTCCACTGGCAATGGAAAAGTTTTGTAGTGTGCAAAGGAGGCATGAAGATTGTCTGTGCCGCCGTTGGTTGGTAAACGAGAAGCGAAAAATTTGACGTTCTCCCATGTGACGTTTTCTCGATTATCGACATCAGCTACTTCTGCATTTATTAGCAGATCATTATCAAGTGGAAATCTGTTTGAAAACATACGCTACTGCTGTTGTGTAGAATGTTTTGATAGTTGCAATCACCTCCATTTTGGCTTTGTTTCCCAGCTTGTCCATCTTCTGCTGAGTTTTCTCTCCGATGAACATTTCACTACTCGACTGTTGTATTTTTGGGTCTTTGTAGTTGACCGTTCGAAGATTAGTTACATTGACAAGAGCCGATGCTTTGACAAACCGAGATAACAGGCTGCGGAGAAAGCTTGTAAACGATTCGTTATGTGTATCAGAGGTTCATTTGTCTGAAATCGTTTGTTCAGGATATCAACATTTGGAACAAACCAAAGAAGAAACTCAGAATACACTGCTGCACGTTTACTTTTTAAAAAGTTCGTGATTCGAATAAGCCTGTTGTGAGTGTATGATAGTGTTTCCTCCTCCTCCTCTGCTTCTGGCTTTGGAAACATGCTACTGATGACGTCGTCAGCTGGCACAGATTTTTCAGCAAGTTGTTTTTCTTTATGCTTCTTCTGAATCTTTTTTTCATTTGTTGCCTCTAATTGAACAAGTTCTGCTGACATGAAATGGCGCAATGGTGTCCATAACTCAACAATCCGTTGCAAACAAATCAGTAATGAAAGCCATCGCGTTGAACAATGTTTAAGCACACGCTTAGTCTCATTACCAAATAGTAATTGAAACTTATCGAATTCTTTCTTCCGTTTATTACTATGTTTGAAATAATAGAATATATCAATCAGTATACCTTCAATCGAGACGGGCAATTCTGCACAGGCTTTCTTTGACATCAAATTCAGTAAATGACAAATACATGGAGACAAAAGGATTCCTTCATTTTCATGAAGAAAGAAAGAATATAGTCCACCAGTCTTTCCAACCATAACATTGGCATTGTCAGATGCAAATGACACACAGTGTTTAAGTGGAACATCCAAATCATCAAGTTTGGATTTTATTGAAAGCCAGATGTCATTAGCTGTTGACGAATCAGGTTGGCAGATAGCAAGCAAACGATTTCCAACCATTTCATCAGAGGGCGAGTAGACACGAACAACAATTGGATACAGTGATTCATAATTGTCGCTGCTGCCGTCAGTTGCAATGCTGAAAGTTTTAAAAAAAGTAGCTTAAAAGTTGGCTTATTGTAGCCAAAACAATATCTAAAACTAACTGATAAAAATTACCTGTAACCATATTTTTTAGTGAGTTGAACTGTTGCACTTTCTCCTCTTCAGCCATACATTCAACTATGGCAGTTGTCTTGCTCCTGGCACAGCCATATTTCTTAGCGATAGCTGAATCAGGGCACATTTTCCGTAAGATATCACCAAAAGCATCAGATACGGCCAGTGGAATATTTTTCTCTACAAGAAACTGAAACACATTTGATTGAAATATTTAGCATTATATTTACAACAAAAAAAGCTACTGGCGATTCCATTTAAAATATAATTCTTTCTATATTTACAGTTAGTTATTAATCATCTCTGTTAAAAGCAACATCTTTTCCAGTAATCAAATTACATAAATACAATGCTTTCGGAAGCTAAGGAATCAACTTAGTTTAATTATATGTATCCACCTTATAACACTCACTATAATTAAATACAATAATATTAAAAAGTAGACTATTAGTACCTGAGTAAATACCACTTCTGCTCGGATAACTGAATTGTCAGTTTTGGGCACAAAGAAACTGGACACACTTTGGCAAATTTCGGTCACTTCAGATGCAGACTTATGTTTTATAGAAGAGGTATGATCTTTCACGTCATTTTTACCACCATAGCATATAGAAAAATGTACAGAGCAGATTGAGAAAAATGCATGAGTATCACCTTTAGAAGATTCTTTTATACCTTTAAATTCAACTGAATAGGACTTTTGAAAAGTCGTTTTGCGTTTCTTCGACGTACTAGCCATAGCTACTGAAAATAACAGAGTTGAATAGACATAAATGCAAAGAAGTTTTTTTTCCAAAAAGGACAAAAAGTGAGTTAGCTCGCTGCCAAAAAGTACTGAAATACATATAATTGTTATAAAAATAAAATATAAAGTCAATAATTTTAATCAAACAAATATAATAAAAACAAAAACAAAAATAAAGCAGAAGCAATTCATTTTTTGTCATATGTATTTGTTTATTTGGAACAAACAATCAAGCAGTTTAACAAAACAATATACCGTCCTTTTAAAAAGTAGAACAAATCTGAACAACAAAATAAATAAATAAGGTACAATGTGTGTGTGTGTTTATGTCATTATCAAGTCAACAAGTTAAGTACATTAATATATAAACCAGTTGATTTGTAGGTAAGTACCAGACCTTGATATGGTAACTTCAGTTCCCAGACACGCGACCTATAAGTATTGTTAATGAAGAACAATAGTTAATTTTAAAAATCGCGCGAAGCGCGAAATTTTGTGGCACATTTCCATCCAAGTGTACTAAATCATTTTCCCATTAAAAAAATATTCATGTACAATATGTACCCCTCCCCCCCTATACCCCTACAGATTTTATTACATTTTTGAACGTTTCTGAAAAAGATGGATATAATTATTTTTGTAAACGGTTTTATCTAATTCCGGGACATTTAAAACTGTATTCCGGGACGCCCGGGACAGACCCTAAATCCGGGACAGTTGGCAGGCCTGTATATACATTTATATTAAATATTTTTTAATATATATATATTAATATAAAAAATATATTAAATATAGAGCAGTATGGTCTTTATAATATACTTAGAATACCGAAGTAATCGTTAAGCATGAACGAAACAAAGCCAAACAAATTTTGATTTTATTATAATAAACAAACTATATAGATAACATTACACTGTTTCTCATGATAAATGCGAAAACACTAAAGTTAAAAGTTAATTTGAACAGTGACTAGAGATCTTAAGTTAATGAGTATAAATTTCTTTAGCTAGATATGCAATAAAGGCAATATATTTAATTTGACGAGGTATTTAATTTTGGATTTTTATTAAATAAAAATTGTATTTGCATAATGAAAAGATGGTGCAGGTACAACTTATTTTATTGTATTTAACTGTATGAAACACATCGGAAGAAATATTAAAAACAAAAAACGAACAGCATAATTTTAAATAAACATTTTCATGTTCGCCTCATATAGCTAGATTAATCGTGTTTTCGCATCACAATATCAAAATTCGCTGAAAAGGCAAAACTTCCAAAGTCTCAAAACTGAGAAGAGTATTTTCAAAAATACATTAACAGAAAACATCCCATCTTCATGTCGCAAAAGCATTCATGAAATTTCTTCCACTGGTAATGTCAACCAAATATCCAAGGCAGTCATAAAATTGACTTCAAACGTTGAAAGTGTCTAGAAAAATTAAGCTGAAATTTCATAAACGATATAGCGCATTAAAAGATTTTAGACTGTTTAATCATCACGAAAAGTATCATTCCTAATATCGAAGGACATTCATTCAGACCTTGGTATTATAGATAAAAATTCAATAGTTTGTTTTAACTTATCAATTAATATTAAAAATATAAATTATAATAAGTTGAAGTCTGAGAAGATTTTTGTCATCTATACCATATTTTTAACACATTTCATGTTACTTTCAACAAAACCACATCATCAATATTTTTTTCTCACCATATGTTATACAAAATGTGGCATCTACTGAGTATTCTGCGTTCAAAAATCAATTAAATATTTCAGAAACTTACAGTTTTCAATATAATTGAATAATTTTATATACAGGATGATTCATAATTCCTGAATTCATATTCATGAACGGTATATATATTATTGAATGTATCATAAATATTATTTAAAAAATCGTATAAATATTATCGTAACATAATAAAGAAATCTTTGTTATTCCCTTTTGTCCAATAATAAAAAAATATTACAGCAATGACTAATAACTTTATAAAAAACCACTTACTCCTACGAACAGAGTGGCCGCGCATTTTACCTATTCAAATTCAAGAACTTCTCCGGAACTTAAAAATCCACATAAAATTATAAATAATTTCAGCACCATCGAAATACATTAATCGATATAGTTAATTAATTAATGTAATAAATATCTCACAAAATCCTACTGAGCATAACAATTATAAGGTTGAAAATTCTTTTATCTACATTTACAAACTAGTTGTCCAGTATCGTTCTGTTCACTTTCTTGCATTTTTGATGGCAAAGCGTACAGTTAGCTAAAAAGGATCCTTTCAGGTTCTACAAGCAGCAGTTGGAGCTGACTCAATTGTCGGTAGCGATAATAATTTCGTGAACCATTGATTGTAGCATTATTTTTTTTTTTAATCCGTTTTTATACACACCTATTATTTTAAAAAATGTCATCTTACAAAGCAAGCCCGTAACCAGCTTTTTCTAAGGGGGGATTTTTTCCTCTCACACCTTAAAAAAGATGTATGACAATAATATAACAAAAAAATCAAAGGATAATTTTTATGCAATATAATAGATTTAAGGTATGTGATTAAATCAAAATTTTAAAATACTCTGAAATTTAAAATAAAGCATAATAAAAATGCTCTGAAAAAATGTGTTCCACCACATTCCCGCGCCCCAAAGTTTTCAAAAGGGGGTCATTCAACCCCCCGTGACGTACGGGCCTGCAAAGTGTAATATATATATATATTTTAATTTTTCTCCCAAAAAATAAGCCTATTTTATTAATTAATACATAATATACAATAGTCTCCTCCTCCCCAATAAGAACCATATACAAAAATATCATCCTTTGAATAGATTGAAACAATATATAATTATATGTAGAGTGTAATTTGGATATGCAAAAAAATATTAGTCTAGCAAAAACAATGTTATTACTACCTAGTGACAGCTCAGCATTAACGGGTTATTTAGCAATGATATATAGTAAAATGTACATACTTAATTTTAAAAATAGGCAGTTAATTATAAAAATAGGAAATAGTTTAAATTCAACAAAAAAATTAAATAGGTGTGTGAGACTGTAACAGGGTGACTCCGTATTGTGTCTATTGAAATTTTGGGGATTTACCGTACTTTCGATAAAAATTACAAGAGTTAAAAATTATATTTTCAATCCCAAAAAATTACTTTAAATTAATGTACTGAATATTTCAGAAAATGTTACTTAGCTTACTAATTTTAAGGTAGTAATTCATTTAAAAAATTAATCAAACATGTAGTTTACTCTATAGAACAATATAAGCTGACATAAACATAATCGCAAAAAGCTCAGATTGAAGGCAACATCGAAAACAACTGAGAATGACTAAAATACATAATATTATATAAACTTACAAAAATACGTGTATCATACGATACCCATTCAACTGTAATAATTAATATATTATGTTTGATAGCACTTGAAATAAACTGATTTATAATAAAAATGTAGAAAAGACAATTTTTTAAGGAATTCCTGAACTAATCTTTTTGTAGGACTTTTCCAGGAATTGCTTAACTATATATTTTCCGAGACTGCGGCCACCCTGTACGAAGAATAAAAAAAACATTTATTTTTAATATGTATTGATTAGTATCAATAGTTATTACTAATATTGTTCTTGGAATTATTAATTCTATTAAACGAATGATCTCGAATGTAAGTTATTATAAATGATCCCATCCTAACTATTTCCCCAAATAAGTCTGGTTGTAAAAATACAAAAAAAAAGTTATTATTAACATTGCTCTATATTTTGTGAATCATTTTCAGAACAGTGTATGCATTGACAGTTCGAGCATTAAATGCAACTTATAAATAACATGACAAATTCTATTAACACTGTACAAAATAATATATGAGAAAGTAAAAGCTCGCATACCTTGAATGCAGCATAAAAGGTAAAACTACAAGATATCAAAATGCAAAACAAGATAATTTACTATAGCTTCCATATAAAGCATGGATCATCACCAAGATTTATTAACTGCCGTATTATATTTACAAGCAAAGGATACAAAAACGTGTTCACATACACAGTCCGATAATTATTCACAAGATATAGTATATATAAATTCATTTTCTTTTAGAATCGAAACTAATGTAATGTTTATAAAACACCACCATGAGTCAAAATGGAATAACATATTTACAAAATTAAATATACTTTATCTAAACTGAAACAGTTTTCTAATTCAAACCCAGATGAATTCCTAAACGATTCACAGTAAAAAAAAAAATTAGAAACCGTCTTATATACATGCATTTTTAGTTTAGGATATAAAAATAACAATTTATACAAATATATTTAAATATTAAATCGAAGAAAATATACAAAAAACTAACTTAACGGACTTAAAAATACAAATTTTGTAAATCTAAGAAACAGGTAAACTGACTAGTTAACCACTTTTAATCGGTCTAAATATTTCTGGTTTAAAATCACAACACTAGCGGAACTACATTCCAACCGTTCGCAGCTTGGTACATACTGGTATCCGTAGGATTAGTTCCAAGTGTTGTTCCATTATCATTTTTAGAGGATCTGGTCTTCAACTTGGAAACCGAACTGGCGACACTTTCCGAATCGCTCGAAGAGGGTAAGTCCTTCTTCTTTTTCTTACCGACACGCTTGATCTTGGGGACTGGGAACCAAGACTCTTGAGTGGGGGCGGCATCGAGTGTGGAAAGTGTGGGGGACTGTTGGTGGAGATAGAGAGAGCGAAAAAGGTGAGCTGTAATAAATCACAGCAAATATCAATATAATATTGTCATATCAACTCAAGCAACAATCAGGAAGGAAAGGATAAATAAATGCACAAAATTAAACGTCGGTCGTTTAAAACTTACTTGAAATTCGACTTAATGCATTAAGTCATAATTATAATCTAAACCGTAAAAAATGGTTTGTACATAGACCATCATGTACTAGATTGTATAAAGTCAGCATTAATTTGAGACTGCCGAAATAACTTCACTATAAAATATTATATATAAAAAACGTATCATAATACTCACATATAATTATTCACACACTACACAGACATTACACATATTTTAATGTCTACCAAAAGGGTAAGTCACCGTAGAATTTATTCTGCAAATTCATTAATTAAAATTATTTTTAATCTGTATGAAAAATCAAAAAGCTCTTTTTTAAAAACGATAGTTTGGTATTTATCCCTACAGTGGACATGTCAGCTAAGAATTATCTTACAGTTGACTTACAATTTGTTTAATTTTACACGAGTTAATGATGCTTTTGTTTTGAAGACAATAGTAGTACAAATCAAAATATGTAATACATATTAACAATATTACAGTGAATTAATGAGTTAATAACAGAAAATCATAAAAAATATCCTAATTGTCATGATCAGAACGAAATTATTAATAAAGTGTTAGACAACTGCAATGTATTATCATATCGCAAGGACAGTGATGCCACTGCCCAAATGTAAGAAATAATCGCAGGGCAACTAAATAATCGCTGAACAAAAATTTCGAAGTAGATAAATATATTTAAAACATCAGATAATACTGTATACAGGGTAAATGACAGGTATATAATATGACAGGGATATAAGAAAGTTTTGAATAGAATTTCATCGGGATAGTTTTCGGATTTTGCAGAGTTTGTTAGCCAAAGCTGACTTCTCCTGTTCGAGCTTTCGTTTGGCTGTTTCTAAAGCTGCTTTTTCCAGGGCTTTCTGGATTGCATTGTTCTTAATCCTGTGAAGAATATACAACAGTCACAGTCACAACAGTCACTTAGATCGTGCCGAAATCTTTCAGTGATATAAGGAGCAATTGCGAAGTTCAAAAGATATTGCTGCTTTGTCCGGCCACATTTAAATTGAATGGCAATTTGTGAATCTCGAAACATTGATTGGAATAAGTCAGCTGCTTTGTCTTCACAAAAAACTTTTGATGTTTCAACTGTATGTAGCACCCACCTTATTTCCGCCTCCATAGTAGCATCTTTTGTGGTGTTGCGAATGGAACATTTTGATTGGACATTGGGAAAAAAGGTTGCGATTTTCGAGTTACTACTTCTGTCAGCCCATTATTTGGTGTGCTTTACTTCGCGAATGCTGGCGTACAACACTTATACCACCATTTTCTACAAGCAAAATGACTTTATTGCAAGGTCACAGTTTAAAGTCATATCCAGGACTACTAAATATGGCAATACTACAATAATCGCTGAACACGAAAAACAGGGTGTAATAATCACCAATCGCAGGCAAAACTGAAATAATCGCTGAGCGATTCAAATCGCTGAGAGTGGCAGCACTGTAATTAAGCACAAGTTTTGTTATACATGAATGTTTTCGTATAATACTTTCGATTATACTTTAGGAAAATGAATGAGTGCTTCATCTTGTTATTATTTTTCTGTGTAATGTAAAATAATGTAATTTAGGTGTACCCTGAACAAATTCTTATTGTACAGAAAAGAAATCTTTCCATGGAAATAAACTTGTGCGTTATATAATATATCGCCTTGCATCCTAAATTCATGCAACTAGCGTGATTTAAAAAAAATAAGTTTCATCTAATTATAGACAGACAAACTATAATTAATCACAAAAATTGCAGATCTAATTGAAGATTGAATTTATTCGTAAACAACTCTGCAGATGAAATTTTAAATTAAATCATCTCGTTAACTAATACTTAACAATATTTATGAAATTATGATACAAATTATACAAATATCACATAGAAAATGCGAACTAGCTTATAGAAAAAATAGAATTACAACAAAAGAAAAAGGATATTCTATATTCGATACTCGATATTCTAAAAATCGAGTGCATTATTGCTATAAAAGCACGGAAAAGTGAGATGGATGTATATTTAGTTAATTGGATTTAGTGATTTTTTAAGTTATTTTTATACGAAGCATCTCGTACTATCATAATATTTAATGGTTTTTATTTTAATAGCGTAAGTACATATGTATCTGCCGATGTCATTATATTATGCTTTAATTTATAGACAAATAATATTATAGTAGAATCAATTTATTTGAAATGATACCTATGTCATGACTGTGAAATCAACTTGAAATCGCTCATAAAATCATCTGATCATCATCATCTCATAAAATCATCTGATTCATGAAAGCAATTTAATTTGCAAAATATACTTTATAACATAATACAGTGAAAGGCTAGAGTTCCACTCTGACTAAAAGACAGCAATTGATGAGTTTTTGGTACATTTTATTTATATAATTATATAACTCACAATATACATTTTAGGAAAAGTAATCATTCGTACAGAAGAAAGAACCTTATTTCTATATTTTTTAAAGAGAAATGAGTAAACATTTTTACATCAAAAGTAAATTAATTATCCCCCAAATAATGCACGTGACGTCATCAAAGAAATGGGAATTTAAATGAATGAAATATGTGATACAGTCACGGTTCTGGCATGATATAATATATTCTACACGTATATATCTATACAAGCACAGATTAAACAAAATCAGTATAGACTTCTAAGCAGAGCTAATTATAGAGTTATATGTAATTCTAGTTATTGTAAAAGTTGTGATAAATTTAGTAAAAGTTGGTAAAAATTTTGGCAAATATTTTTGGTAAAAGTTGTGATATGCTTATTTAAAATATCTTCAGTTGAAACAAAACACTGCAAAATACACACAATAACGAGATATTAAATAATATTAAAAATGATGTCCACAACAGTTACTTTTCATATTGTTGGTAACTATACCGCCAATAAGCAATAACTTAAGACTAATTCCTTTTTATTCCTTTTATTAGTCTTAATTTCCTCGCGCTTAATAATTATTATTAAGCGCGAGGAAATTAATTTCCCTTCAATATAATATATTGCATGGAGTTTCGAACAATATCAACCATATTTATTTATTTACATTTATATATATATACAGATCTGTAATTAATTAATACCATTTTGGTGGTATAGATGAGACGATAGAACATAGAGTTAATAACATTGTTTATAAATTAGTGATAAGTATTTCCTGATTGGTGAAAAGTCCACATTCATTTTTTGTCCAGAAACAATCAATACAAGTAGTTGATTTTTCCATAAACAATCAATAAAAATAGTTGATTTATCCAGAAACAAGCAATAAAAATAGTTGATTTGTCCATAAACAATCAATAAAAATATTTGATTTGCCCAGAAACAATCAATAAAAATATTTGATGTGTCCAGAAACATTCAATAAAAATAGTTCATTTGTCCAGAAACAATCAATAAAAATAGTTGCTTTTCAACCATATATTGATTTATTCACGTCTTCCTATATTATGCATAGCGGCATCTTATCTATACTTAACCAGAAAAAACTCATTCGGTGTATATATAGGTGACATTTATGCAAGTACTCTCCCGCTGGAAATCACTGAAGATAAACTACCACGAATTTTATAGTAATAGCCCCCATATATAATATACAATAATAAATCCACGTCCTAAACTGCTGTCCCCTTGCAGTATATAGTAGTAGTACACGGAATGCACTCACTTAATCCATGTCACAAGAACACCTCACTATACACAACTATAGTGATGCATACATAATGACATACACCGCGGTATCAAAACGTGCAAATTCGACTTGTCACATGACAACTTGCACAAGACAAATAGAAAAGAAGAAAAAACTGCCCTAACCATCGCCATCTTATAGCACGTTGTATTCATATCAAGGCGGCTATTATAGCGTAAAGTACATATTATCCTGAAGAATTTCTATACATGAAGATGAAATACAAAACGACTTCAGCTAACAAATATTTGCTGAATCAAACTTCAAAATGTATACACATGAACATTGGAATTATACATATAGATGGAAATCGGAAAGCGCCAACATATTATCGAAGCTCAAATGATCAGCTTTGGGAGAACTCAATAACACACAAGGAATGTTAAGAGAAAAACATCCTATCTCACTTAAAATTGACGTAATCTAGAGCATATTACTACTTATTCCTGTTTGCTTTTATATCAGGACCTACAAATTGATCAATATGTTTCAGACATCTCATGAAAAATGGAAATTCGACAAATTAAAACCGATTTTTAACTGAATTAATTCTGATATTATAAACCATAATATAAAAGATGCAATCTATATTTACATATATATTATATATATTTATAATATATGTACTGTAATATATAAATAATGTTCGTCTTTTAGGAACATTACAATAACAGGAACTATACTACTCCATCCCTTCCAGTCGTTAACAGCGCTATACAAATGGTCATCATTAAAACAATGTTAACAGTGTTTTCATCTAAATTAGTTAAGAAATGTTTCCTCATAATATAATAGCTAAAACTCTCCAACCCAATTGGCCAGTTACAAGAAACATCGCAGAAATACACGCATTCAATTCCATCATGCCGTCTTCTGCGAAGAAAGGAATCTGACTTTTTTCTAACATTCGCATTATTTGATTTATTTATTCTTTCCTTATAAAAAAAAAAATTGGAAAAATAAAATTGGGCCTTTGATTATTTTTACTAACGGTTTTACAATCGGTTATTGCCTTTTGTAAAAATAAATAATAAATAAACATCAACCACAACCACAACAATACGTAAAAATAAAATGAAAACAATAAAAAATTACATTTTAATAAATAAATTCTATATATATATTTACGTGAAAATATACCCAACTTATTTAGTTTTTAACATGTTTTAAATTCATAATTAAAAACCCCTTTTACTTAATTTATTATAAGTATCCGAACACATCGCGACAATTTTGCTTCAGGTAAAAACTGTGTCACAAACTATAAAATCTTTTCAACTAAACAACACGTCATACAAGTCATTTCAACTAAACAACACGTCATACAAGTCATGTCAACTAAACAACATGTCATACAAGTCATTTCAACTGAATAACACGTTATACAAGTCATGTCAACTAAACAACATGTCATACAAGTCATTTCAACTGAACAACACGTCATACAAGTCATGTCAACTAAACAACATGTCATACAAGTCAATTAAAGCATAAACATGGATTCTACAACAACACACAATATTTTCATCATGAGTTCATGTTAAAATATAAATCTCTGTTGGCAATACTCTAATCATGGCATGCAGCAAGCAGGGTATAAATAATTATAGGTTACTTCATCAAGGCACAGTCGGGAGGGGTCTACTTAGCCATATTATTTAGTTGAGTGAAAGAAGCGTATAGCTTTATTTCAATTAATCCAAGGGAACAGTCACACACACACAGCTGCAATCCATCAGAAGGTATAATTAAGTTAACATCTGAGCGATTAACAAAAGACGTTTCAGATCAAAGATTTATATTTACTAACATAATATATATATATAGAGATATAAATTCTATATTCTTCTACTTTTTTCGAAGAACATAATTGCTCTCGTCAACTTGTTGTTCGTGCTTTGTATAAAACTAAAGTAATTAATCAAATTAAGAAATCGTGAAAAAACTCAAGAACATTAATAATTTTTTTAAATCTTCAGAGTAGTATAATGACGTATAGGTACTAGGTACTGACTTTGTTACAATTCATTGTGATATTAAATAAGATTTATCATAATATAAAGTTATCATACATTTGTCTGAATAAAGACACAGTGTCATCTGTTACTCACATCACGTTGTTATAAAAATTTTATAAATAAAAATAACTGCCAGGCGCGAGAGCACAAATTTAAAACTAACTATTATTTACGATTATTAAACCTTTATCTTTTACAAAATTATACAAATATATTATATTTATAAGTATTTCTAAGCAAATATTTACGCTTTTTATTAAACCTCAAAAGATAACTTTAGTGCACTAGTATAGTGCTTCACTAGTAGCCTTTATCTGTGAAACCAGACAATACCACAAATATGGGTAAAAACTTTTAAAAATCTATTTTTATAGCTTTGGATATACGTGTTAATACCAGTTTTACATTGATCTTGAGTTATGTGATTTAGTTTGATTCTATGGTAAGATGGCGCTGAAATTCAACTGGCGTCATTTGACAACTTTTATAGTAATTGACGTATATATATTGCCGTAATACTACCATATATAGAGAAAGCAGGACTTCTTTCATTCTTTATCAATACAACCGATTAATACTAGCAATACGGGTTGAAGTTAGAGTTAGTTACAATAGAGGTATTACGAGGTTACTGAAGTAGTCACATAAAGGATACTCGCTCGAGGAAAGAAAGCCGCAAATACGTACTATTAGCATTGTAGTTGTTATACTTTGTATAAAACCACTCGGCATAGTCTAAATACATAACGCGATTTATTTAAAATAACTAATTATAGTTTACAGATCTATAACGTTTTTGATAATGGGTGATTAAATTCTATAAACACATACCACGAAACAAATCACAAATAAAACAAAGAAGAGACCACCAGAAATTATCAAAGCGACTGTCAAATACGAAACAAAATTTTATAATAATATCAAGATGGTTTAAAGAAACCATCGACTAGTCTATCAAATCTAAAAGGCTGGAGGAGCATTGCTGAGGACAGACCGAATAATAAAAAAGAGGAAGTGTATAAACAATGCTGTGGGACTTTGGACCCTCACCGCATGAATAAAAAGTCTAATGTGTTAGTCATATTTTCTATTTCGCATAATATGCTTTCTAAAAAAGTATAAATCGAGGGATAAACACACCTCAACAGTCAAATAAAATACATTTAACCAGCGCAATGTAAGAAATATGTGGCATTATCGAACGCATTGACTCATTCCTAAAATTTGGCAGTATAGGTATACACACCTAATCTCGCGACAAAGTAAAACGAGCGTCTATTACCAAATCACATTACTTTTCAGGCTATAAACTTAATTAACATGTCAAATAACCAGTTATACTGCATTATAATTGATTAATAACAAAAAAACCACTACAAAATATATCTCAACCAAATACTCTACAAATACCAGTCAACCAAAAGTGTTACTCATTTACACCCAGCAGACTATAGCAGAACTGATAAAGGCAGAATAATTAGTCGAAACAGGTAAGGTATACTAAGTTGGATGCATTCGCTGATCTGTAATTCGATGCCATCCAATTTGGAAATATATTTCGAAAACCCTTACATAGGCATTGAAAACATTGTTTACGAATAAAGCTAAAAATTCAAAGAGACTTTTCTAGTTTTCACATTCACGTTGCGGAGAAAAATAGCATTTAATCACAATATTATTACCTCATGCTGCCTGCAATACTACCTTATTTACTGTTTCTTTCTAAATGGAACGATAATAGTATAAGTATTAATAATATTACAATACTTAATAGAATATAAGGAAATTAGTATATAAAAAAAGAGAAAAGATACACTATAAGAATCTATAGATAATATAAAGAGTCAATATAAGGAATTATACATTACAGGTACAACAGGGTAGGTATATTATAAGTGTAGGATAGACAATATACATAAAGTCATGATAAACATAATAATATCACGAATTTACATGTGATTAAAAAGGAACCCGAGAGAGTACTAATGCGAAAATATAGAACATAGGATACAATAGGATTTGAATTATTGCAGTCACTAGTAATGACATAAACTATAACATCAATTTTAACATTTTCATTATATTACTTTATTCGATAATCCTTAATCAATTTTGATAAAGTACAATTTGGAAATAACTAATTAATGGTATGTATTACTCATATGACTATTTAGTATATCATGCAAAATACTATTATTATAACTTGATAAAAAATAGGAGGACATTTATAAACTAATGCATAATTACACACTATGGTACAATGCCCCTTACATACTGAAATTAAATTAATTAAAAACTGTATATATCCTAACGGAAACTAATTATTTAAATATCTTCAAAAAGGGAGGATTTATATTATCAATACATTTTTTACAAAATACACTATCAATATCTGCCTTACACTTAAGTTACATAACATAGTAATCTCTACAGTTGTTTTAAAATCTAATTATTATTGTAAAAATAATGATGAAACGTTACGGTTAATTTGTGATTTATGAAGGATTCTAAATCATATTATCGGATAATAACATTATGATTGAACGTGTTGTGTTTGTGTATTTATAGCAGAATAGTCTCTTTCTAAACATTATATGAATATCAGTCAGTGTAAAATGTGAAAATATTAACTTAAATAGGAAACCGGATACTTAAGTATATTTCAACTAAATTATGATGTCAGATTTCACATATTATGATGTCTCTTATAAACAAGGGCCAACGCTGAAATTAAGTTATAGCCGATACGTTTCACAAACAGATTAGGGGGCCCAGTTCAAAGGGAAATAGATTTCGGGTTGTGAAGTATGTAAACAAGAGTCCAACAAGCGAAATGTGGGCGGTTATTGACTAATTGAAAGCTAAATATAAATGTGGAACTATAATTATTAACTGTTAATTTGATCCTACAGTTATTGATTCATTATATTTGGCAAGTGTTACATCTTTCACAGATGACATCACGCCCACGATTTCCAAAAGTATGTCGACGACCATGACTGTAGCTAATATTTTCTCACTTTCAGCTATAAAAGATACACTTAATGCCAATTAAACACAATAGAATTCCACATTATGGACATCATTAATCTTGTTACACATCACTGTCAACAAATAGTCAAGTAGACCAGAGACACATATGATACTATATATTATTATATTAACAAAACTAAAAGGTGGATGCTGCAGTTTGTGGCAGGAATGACTACAATAGCTGTACTAGCACTGTATAGCAATGACAATTGACTATATCGATGCTCAACATTCCGATTTAAAAACGTTTGAACTTCAGTATATATAGTCTAGTAGTAGATACCGCGAAATACGCAGACAAAGACACAGACTCTACGTCGTGATAATTAGCGCTATTTTTTACATGAAAAATATTATACTGAGCGCTGAAGAGGTAACCAGGCAGCTTTTGTTGTTAGTCGGCATATTGAATTATTAAGCCTAAACAACTGTACAATATTACAATATAAGAATAACAAACTCGTACGGCATGTGATGTGATCAATATCCTATCTGTATAACAATTTTGTTCAATTTTAATGTCACCAAATAAAAGCTTGTGCCAGTTGTCCCTTCAGCATATAATACATAAGTAAACGTGGGTTGTTGACTCAGCTGTGAAATACTTTTATAGTGCTTTTCTAAACATACTGTGAGCATTCAAACCGATTAAAAGAACGAAGGATCCGCGTATTAAATAAGCATAACATATAGTATATTGTAGGTACGCACGAACTATCATTAATTCCATATATAATAATATTAATGTACTATTAATAGTGTCGCATACATAACAAGCAGATAATAACATATTGCGTATTGGAGCTTTTCTGCTTCTTAGCTGAGTCAAATATGAGTTAAACTCTGTCTAGATAATAACCATAACTTGATTTTATCCAAATCACTTCTTCAATGTTCTCGTACCCTTTCTCACGTCTTAATTTCCCGTGTATTTTCCTTACTAATCCCTTACATTTCCGGTGTATTTTCCTCACTAATCCCTTACATTTCCAGTGCATTTTCCTCACTAATCCCTTAAATTTCCAGTGTATTTTCCTCACTAATCCCTTAAATTTCCAGTGTATTTTCCTCACTAATCCCTTACATTTCCAGTGTATTTTTCTTGTAATTCAATATATTTAATTGGTAATATTATCTAATCTATGTTTTAAAGAAACCAACAATTTAAGCTACATATATTTTTTTAAATGGTAAAATTTCTATTAAAACATTTTAACGAAAATTTAGAAATCCTATTTTTATTTTCTAAAATAGGCTTTTCAGCAATAGAATATTTAAAAGATTGAATTCACTGTGACTTTCCTATTGCAGAGAATTTCAGATAAGAACTTTTTTTATCGAAAGAGCATTTTCGATATGTTTCTAATGCTTACAGTTCTAAGGAAACAATAGACGTTCTCTTAAAAATGTAACCAGGTTAAGATCAAGGGAACTAAGTACTAAACAATTGTACACAGTGTAGCATTGCCTCTATAATTAATTCTATATAATTATACAATAATAATATGTTTCAAATAAATTAAAATTACACAGATAAAATTAAATAATTATATGGTATCAATAATATGGTATTATATGGCAAAACAAGGTGTCAATTAGAATTTAGAGAGTTTACAAAAAACAATAATAAATGTGGTGTGACACAATCTTTATCCTTCAATTATAAAATATGTTTGCCTCGATACGTCAGGTATTCTTTTAGTGCACTAAATATAATTATATACGTTAAACAGAGTTATTGGAACATTTGAAAAGTATAACTAATTAAAAAAAACACATTTAAAGTTTTCAAACGAGGTTAATTATTATTTGTACAGGACAGGATTAAATTAATATAATTTAATTAAATTAGATAAATATTCAACATATATATTACTATATTGTAAAAATTATTGAATTACCAATTAAAACTTAAAATACCAATTAAAACGCTAAAATAGTGTACCGATAAAAATGGTAATATTTCTGATTCGTGTATATCGTATTTTTTTATCATAACGTAGATAAATTTGATAAATCCGTTTAAAAATGATAAAAGAAATTACAATTAAACCTACACGTATAATGTGATACTCAATTTTCCTATTGACCCTCATTTATTATGGTATAAATTAAGGGCAGTAATTTCAATTAATTCTAATTTATTGTGACCTGTGAACCGAGAGCCTGAAAGAGAAAGTGGAGGAAGAATGCCTCAAATTGTCAAATTTCCCATAATTTGTTTTTATTCAATGTTGTAAAGTGCTTCATAAAAGTTGTCTATACTAACTTTTGGGTCACTTAATTGGCTAGTTTACACTAGTAAGAAGGTTATCATTATTTTTAAATATCTTTTTAAGGCGCTATTTACCTGAATCTAAACAACAACTTGCATTTTAGCACCAGTAAAATATGCAAAAAATCAATTAATATTCGAACAAGTTGTGGCCAATAGTTCTATTTTTATGAGTGAAAAGTATTGCACATATTCAACCACATACAAGTTATTTAGGGGAGGAAAGTTAATGAATTTTTTTTTTACTTAAAAGTGATGAAAAACATTTGGAAATTATAAAAATAATTGATTAATATTACAATGTAATTTCCTACTTTTCCAATTAATGAAATAAGAAAAAAAATGATGAATATCCAATGTGCTTTTACAATTTTACTCGATTTTGATCGCCTTTGTATTCGTTGTATTACGATTTTAACCATCTATATTTGACTACGATAAAGATGCTATATTATGGTGTACATGTATTGTTGATCAAAGTCTGTGACGGATGTAATATAATCCGTATGTTAACCGAATTAAACCGAAGTAATATTATAAATGTCCCACTGTTATTGTTCTATACCTCGGGACGTGGAAACCTTACATTTCAAACTACAAAGTCAAAAAATCTTTCTCAACTATTGTACACTTTTTTTACTTCAATTAAGTAAACGTAATTTTTTGTTTTGATAATTCTTATAACTGCTTTTAACTCGTATACCTTGAAATTATAGCATTTAACAAAGCACGGACTTGATTAAAAATGTAGATCAACCAAATTCAGTTTTTATCTAATTACTTTAAATAATTGAGTCCATATTATAATTCATTATACCAAAACAGAAAACGTGTCATAACTGTTTAGAGTTAGCAATAAAATCTAATTAACACATCCCTTGTCTGTCTTCTCTTAGACGGATGCCTGAAAATACATCATTTCAAATAAAGGAGCTGCCAATCTCTCCCCAAACTGAGCAGGGGAGGGGGGGAGTCTTGATTGTGATCGAGTTGCAGTATAAATTAATTTACGCCAAAGTTTGTTTTTTCAGTCCGCATCTGAACCGCCTGCTTTTAATATATCAATAACCCCCCCCCTCCCCCCTTTTTTTCTTTTCTAGAACGGTTCAAATTCCTATGTATATATATATATAAGACCTGGCAGCCTGCTCTATGCGCATGCTTCCAGAGGCAACTTATAATAAGGTTCATTTATAACAGGATCTGATCACAGAAAAGCAGAATAAAGTCGAACAATATGTTTGCAGTCATCCGCACATCTCTCTCTATAGTCGTCAGAGATATGCTCTTCTATCGGCTTAATTTTCTTAGTTAACCCCGAATTGATTTGAGAGGGTTTGACTCACTTGCAACGTTTAATTTACCGCAAAAGCACACCAAGTAAAATTGCCAAGATAGATCTAGCTTCGGCATCCAAAGATAAGCGTATTTTGATTACAAAACATGTCAATATCATTTATAAACAAAGGTATTTTCTGCATTAGTATCTGAATTCTTGCTGACAGCAGATCTTAAAATTAAATATTGCTGCTTTCATTCAACATCACTTTTGTGGGTGCAAAGATGGAATCCATTAACACAGTTATGGTCGAATAAGGCTTCATAATTCTCACTGTATGTTATAGAAATTGCACATAAACATGTATACATAAATGTAGCATAATTAAACATAATTTTTAACATTTGAACTATAGTCTAAGACTCAGTGAACGTTTTTTGAAAACTCAATAGATAAATATTTTTATGTTTATTAAACAATTCTCTCTTCAGCTTATAACAAGTCAAAAGCATATACTTGGAGATAAATGTATTCCGCAAACAATGTCTTCGTATATGTTTATTAACAGACTTATTGAGACTTATTGACATTGCAGTGATAACAATCCATATTAATACACCATCAATTATACCTCAATAATCAACCCACTCAAAGACAGTTGAGAAAATATTATTCATAAATTATTCCAAGAAAACGTTGTTCACATATATGATTCCAAATGTCGTTTTCAAGCAGAAAGAAATCTCCAATAAGTTTGTATATAATATGTTGTGTTGATACTTTTGCCATAAATCATTCTGTCGAAATTTCAGTAGTTAAATATCTTGAAAATAAAAATAAATTATAATATAATGCTAAACCTACTAAACTGATAGAAGTCTATTGATTTATAACAATAAGTAGACTCTCTATATCCAAAAAGATCTCCAATGAGGGTCAAGTATACTGCTCTCAGGAGTCCTTCAACAAAAATGCACATTTTTATCACCCACTTACGGCAATCCAAAAAATCTAAACTCAACTCAATTATGCACTTACATAAATTTAGCACAATTTAATACGTAATGTCGAATAGTATTACATTATTTTGGGAATTTATATATATATACTTGTCCCAAAAAATAATGTTATAAAATGTATTACGGTTTCACTACGATCAGGATAAGCCGTATAGTTTCACTTCTTTTCTCTCCTGATATTATTATTATTATATGTGCATTGCGTGTCAGAATTTTTCCACCGGAAAGAACTGTCAACTAAATAGTTGTTATCAAAGAAGCGCACTTAAAATAGGCCAGAATGTTCCCTACAGCTGCAAGTTTGCTGGCATATTCTCACTATATTGACTGTACACAAGCCTGAGATAGAACTAGGCTAGTCCGCAAGAATATTAGCATTATTTTTTAATAAGACTATATAGAAATAAAAAGCAAATTATTTAATTCAAATATGCTGCGCGAGAGAGGAAACTTATTTATATAAAACTTGACGGCGAAAAATGGAATGTTTTGACTCAAATTTTAAGTCTGCTTATTTCTGACAGAAGATAAATAATTTGTTAGTAACAGAATTAGAATTTAGTCAATTTTATTAAAAATCAAAATTTTAAAAACAAAAATACGAATAAAAGATGACAGTGCCCTAAATCCGTCTGTTTCTTGTGTACCCAAACATATTATAATACAGATTTCTACTAATTAATGTGAATGTGTGAAAGATATCGGTATTGTTTACCAGAAATGTTGAAATAAATTGGTTAAAAACTATCTCACTTACATCTAAAAATAATTTGTTCATATTTTCTACCTTGGCCATTCTACGAAGAATGTATGTATATTGGGCGTTCTACTAAGAATGTATGTCTATACAAAAATTACAGACAGTAAAATATATGAAATAGCATTATTATAAATTTGAAGTAAATCGTATAATAAAAAAATGACAAAAAGAACGTCATATTTCAAATATCCGATAAAAAAGGTCACGACTATATTATATTGTTATGAATATCCTTTCAAAATGTAGTGAAAGAAAAATAATTTTTAGATGGCAACATTGAAACTACTTTGCATAATCGGAATAAACTACATACAGCGAGAAAGCATACACAGAAGGAATTTTTAACGTAATAATATCTTTAAAAAATTGACATTTTCACTGGAGAAAACACGCTTTGATGTAGCTATCATATCTGAGTCTCTTTTAAAAGCGAAGCCATGCCTTATTTTAAATCTATGAAACAGTGTTGTTGAAACAGTTCATAGTCAAGACAATAATTGTAATAACAAATTAACTAGTTCATCAATATTAAATGTTAAATATCAATGGTAAGCAATGGGGTTCGGGGACCATTAACTACGAAGCTCTTAGTTAATCGTAAGAGATCTCAGATTAATGGTATGTGTCCAGTCCAACATTTTCTTAATTACCTTTTTTTGTATATATTCTTTTTTTAAATTTGAAACCGACCAAACATTAATTTTTTTCATCATTCAATGTTTTTCATTAACAAAAATACACACAGATTAAAATGAGGCCTAACTAAAGGTATAATATTTTTTTAAACTATCTGGTCATAAAAAATATAAATACTATATATTTCTCTCCTAGCAATTGGAAGAATTAACGTTGAAAATCCTTACTAAAGATCAGCCAATAGAATTCAGAGTCATGTGTGGTCTATATTATGGTTTATTATATTCATTTGTAGCCTAAATTATAGTTCATTTTTCACTCCCCTATTAAGTTACCAAATTTTTACTTACACTAAATGTATATATAATATTATAATTAAATTATAATAAAAATATTTACATATTTATAGTTATAATATTTTAAATGAGAAGGAGAAATACACAAATTAATTTAAATTCATGCAACTATGTGATATAAGATAAGTCAAAAAAGTTTAGGGCTGTTTTTTTAAACTTTTATCTTTTTTATAATATGTCATAATAGGATGCTTTGTATATTGATTAATTAATAGAATTAACTTTACTCGCTAATTTTATGATTATTTCCAATAGTTTCAATTTAATGTTTATAATCAATACTTTTAAATATGAAACCATTTTTTTATCAATTATCTATGATATGGAATGTACAATAATTAATTATCTTCTCTCTTTACTGTAAAGAAAGTTTGGTAATGAACGAATATACATTGTATATCATTATACCTATTCAAGATATTTTCATGAATTCAGTGTAAAGTTTTCATATTGTCCCGCAGTAACATTTTCATTTATATAAACGTTATCTTATCAATATTCTGTTTTTTATCGCTAATTGTATTGTATAATATTATATAATATGTAAATTAATGAGTTCATTATTAAATGATGACAGAAAATGAGTTCTATTCGTAAATCAAATAGAAACAGTTGCTCAATGTTTCGCTTACTTAATTTGATCCAAATTCTATTTTAAATTGATGTATATATTTTGTATTTTCCACTGTTTTCCAAAGCTTCATGTTTCAAAATATTTAAGATACAAATGTTCCAATAATAAAAGATCGATTTATTTCACGTTACATGCTTCTTTAGTTTAAATTAATAATTGATTTTTTACATGTTAAAATAAATAGCATGTACAGTGTCTGTGAACACACATTAAAAATAATTACTAAAAACAACTCAACTGTGAATATAAATATCGTAATATTTTGCATTGTTTAAATGCATAAGTCAATTATTAACTCTTGAGATTCTTTATACGTAACATACATGAATCTTCCCCCAGTTTATATGGAAACATGTGACCATTTCTCTCTATAAAAAAGGAGTTGGCTTCGTCAAAATTAGATACAATAAATATCTATGTCAAATGTAACAAATTAAAGCTTTAATAGACGTAATTATAATATCTATTCCGGACTACATAAAACTTGAAAATCAAACTAGTATGGAAATCGCATTATTTTCCTCAAATCTCACAGCATCGATCGCTTATACACAAACGGAGTGAAATATATACATTATTATCATCCTAACCGACATGAACCTCATCTAGCTGGCTGGGAACATGTGCACACTTCACCAGGAATAGGAAAATCTGAAAAAATGTTTACTGTCGTTCGAAAGGTTAACGTAAAACTCGACCAATACTTTTCTGCTAGAAGAAAGACTCCAAATGCCGAGATTCTATTAAAGGTATATTACAAAATAACCACGCCAATTCGAGAGAAGAATGAATGATAACATCTGTTCTCTGTCCAAAATGGGCGCAACTAGTATAAATAATTCAATTGATTGCATGATGCAGAACATAATATATACCGTATCTATCGAAACACATGAACATAAATTCGTAAATATAAAACCGCATAAGTTAGGTACCATCGGAATAGAAGGATGCAGTGAAACGATATCTGCACAAAACGAACATAATAAAATAATGCTAAAATATTGTAGCAACGGTCACCCTATATCCCCTTTGTTCATTCAACGACAAATAAAACTTTATTAAAAAATGATGTATACATTAAACAACTACTACCTTACGAGTTCAGTTATTCTCACGACATGTTGCTCAAAGTAAGGAGATCGAAAAACGTTTAATTTTTCCAGAAAACAGGATATAATAATATAATTGACAAGTGCAATGTGACGAGTTGAAAGAAGAAAAGTGAAATTGCATTACTTTCACCGAGATTCTTCGTGACTTTTGAGAAACAATTGTACCTACCTACATGACTTGCTCCAACAGCTGCGTAGTTCAGGCGATATTGACTCGGGGAGGGAGGAGTTTCTTCAACTTTCGTCGGCAATAATATCTGTCAGGAATGAAAAAATAGCACAATTTTACTCCGTGACATCAGAAAAAATAAGTGTAAAATGTGTCTCAGTATTGTTAAAGAAAATTACATTTCGAATCGTAGCTTACGTCCTTACAAAGCAGTTTTTTTCGGGAGTTTTTGTAAAAACTAAAACTATATCGCAGTTATTTATTTAAATATTTGAGTTTTCAATTACTAACTGCAGGACAAACTAATAATAATGTAAATACCCTAAAGATTTGCGGATGATGTATTATATCATTACAATAAACACGTCTTGTATAGATTAGTGTACATGTATACATTAGTGAAGGTATAGCAGAGCAAGAACATAAAATCAGTATGTTCTTAAAGTAAGTGTGCATGGAACACATAACAAGACACATAAACTTTCTGTCGACGGAAATAATCGAGGCATAACCCGGTAGGTATAGAAGCATGATAACTAAGACCAAACTAAAGTTATACGCATAGCGGAAACATTGCTTTGTTTCTATACAAACAATTAACAATTTAATTTTTTGTTAATTTATTGATTAGTTAAACGTGAATAATTTTTTAATTAACTTCATATTATTATTGAGAGTATTCGAAAGAGTTTTTGGAACTTCTCGAGATTTCGTGAGAATTTTTGAGAGTTTGAGGGAGCATTCAAAAACAAATAGTTTGCAAAAAACCCTTTAAATCACTAAAAAAATCATCAAAATATATCAAGACAAAAATGTCTCCTTATAGTCGTCATTTTCATAAATATTATATTTACTTTCTTTAAGTAGATCATTAGAGATAGGGTTGATGACCTTACTGACATTTTATAGACAATATCTCATCAAAATATGAACACTAATAAATGTCACCGCTAGTGTAATTTTCTAATTTAGTACTTATAACATAGACGATTTTCAAAAAAATTGATTACAATAGTGCTCCTTCTATTGCAGGCATTTTAGAATAATATTTAATTATTATATTAGTATAATTAATTACGGTACATATTAATCGTGAATTATATATTTTAGCTGATACTGTAAACGGTACAACATAGAAGAAAACATGTTTAAATGCGTAACTAAGTATGTATTTCATGTAAATGAATTACGATACATATTATAATGAATATTAAACACCGATTAAAATATACTACAATACAATATAATAAACGACAATTATTCAATTATATTAATTAATTAATTAGATAACTGCTTTTTAAAATAATACAAATTATACTATTTTCAGTTATTATTGAAAAATAAATAGAAAACCAAATAAAATGGTTTTCAAATTATTGTAAATAATGGAAGCAATAGCAATAGCACCAACCATGCAACTGTTTCAATAAATATTATTTTCTAACCAATACACAAACTAATATATAAGTTAAATATATTCACGTGTTACACAGACTTGTAATATATTACTAAATATGTTTTTATATACATAAGTAGTTAAAGTATAGTAGTATATATATATGTATAATAGTTAGTAGTATAAACTATATTATAAGTGGTAGATGGTTCCTCTTTATCAGCATATTAAACATAAGTTATTGTAAAAAAAGGTGAAAAGACAATAAAACTGCAAAAACCATCGATTAAATCTAAAAATTCAAAGCTGAATTAAATAATTTATAAATACGAAGCTTGTGTGGTGATTAGATTACATTTAGTTGACATGTACCAACTGTATACGTATCAGCTAGAATATCAACAGATATCAACGTGGATATCAGCACCTATCAGTGGATATCAGCGCATATCAGTGGATATCAACACATATCAGTGGATATCAACACAATCAGTAGATATAATTCCATATCAGTGGATATCAACACACATCAGTGGATATCATTACATATCAGTGGATATCAACAAATATCAGTGGATATCAGTACATATCAGTGAATATCAACACAATCAGTGGATATCATTATATATTAGTGGATATCAACACACATCAGTGGATATCATTACATATCAGTGGATATCAACATATATCAACGTGGATATCAGCACATATCAGTGGATATCAGCACATATCAACCTGGATAGCAGCACCTATCAGTGGATATCAACACATATCAACGTGGATATCAGCATCTATCCGTGGATATCAGTGGATATCAACACATACCAACGTGGATATCAACATATATCAGCGGATATTAACACAATCAGTGGATATCATTACATATCAGTGGATATCAACACAAACCAGTGGATATCATTACATATCAGTGGATAACAACACATATCAACGTGGATATCAACACATATCAACGTGGATATTAACACATATCAATATGGATATTAGCACATATCAATATGGATAGATATCAACACATATCAACGTGGATATCAACACATATCAATGTGGATATCTGATCAACACATATCAATGTGGATATCAACACTTATCAACGTGGATATCAATACATATCAACATGGATATCCACACATATCAACGTGGATATCAACACATATCAATGTGGATATCCACAAATATAAATAAAATATCGACATATGTCAACGTGGATATCGACATGTGAATAAGCTGTGGAATTTACAAACTTAGAAGAAAAAATATTGATGAAATCATTAGTTTGTATAAACTATAATTATACTGAAATTTATACAAACTGAAATTTATTCATAATATTTGTTATGGTAAATGTAATTTTAAAATTGCAAGAATTGCCTTCTCTATCTGCAAGTTTTAGATTGAAAAAGTTTTTAATACCCTATCTATCTGCCATATAAAAACACATTAAATGTATTACAGCCAACTGTACCATTCTTCGAAACAGAAATTTAAACAGATATTTTATAACATAATAATCACAAGCCTCTCAACTCCTATGGAAGAAGCATCGTTTCAAGCACCTTCCTGAACCGAAAACCTAACAAGAAACAAGAGGCACAAAGTCCGGTCTAAAGAGGCCCGACAACAACACGGGGATCAGAAACACAGCCAAGACACACCAAACCATCGCGGACATGCTCAAGTGATGAGAGAGGGAGAGAGAGATAGAGAGAGATGGTGAAGCCATTTCAATTGAGTGAGGTCGACCACCACCACTCCTGGAGTAATTTCCTGCCACATACGAGAGTCCTACACACACACGCGCGCTAGTGATGATTCCACTGTGTCAATCATCACCGGGAAACCTGTCATTCTGGCACCTCACAAGCGGGACAGAGGTGATATTGTATAGGGTTGGTTGAAACTATACTATATTATTATCGGGAATATAGTCGTGTGGTGACAATCAATCAGCCAGTTCTCCCCTCGTTCTCTCATCTTGCGGGAGGAAACTGGCAACTCAAGGACTGGAATGGGGGAATGTTTCGCCGATGGAGTTTGAACTCTGCCCTTTCCACGCCACCACACAGTCATCCGCTTCATCCAGAGTGGGAGCGTTGCTGAATATACCTATATGCTCAATAATGGGAGGAAGTTTAAGTGGAATCGGGCGATGTCAGGATTGCGTGTGTTATAGCCTTGCAAAATGAGAATCTGGCTATTAATGTGTCAAACTGGGGATAAGATTTCTTTGGCGTACAGCACTTATAGGCCGTGTAATATACAGAGGATGAGATTTAAATTTATACTCTGATCGGGTTAATGTTAAATTTGTTTTTGTATAATTAATAAACAATCATAAAATAATAAAAATAGATAAGCAATATTTTTAGATTAGTGTTTGGAAAACCGTTGTCTGTTGTTATGTATGTATGATTAAATAATTAATAAAACAATAAAAATAAACCGTTAAGAATAATTAACACAGTTTAAAATTCGATAAAAAGATTTATAAATCGCCCAAAATTAATTAATGCAAATTAACCATAAAAACGGTATTGATAAATAATGTACCGGTTGTATTATGAATAATATGGTATATATTATTAACTTCAGATAGTAAGAACATTTATGCTCCGAACCAAAATAACACTCAACTCGATGATTGATTGTCCAATACACCATAATATAGAGTTACACTAAATTATACGAGATTATATCTTAACGAAACTATAATACTAAGCTGCAGGAATATCAATTGTGAGATTGAATCAGCTGTTGTCGATATTCTATTACATAGGTCTAGTGTATATTATAATATCTTCAGTTGATTCAAATATATATCTCTGTATATAGATAGATGAAGAGAACTAATTCTTCCGAGCAGCACTCTGGAGCAATTAGTGCCAATAATGCTCCATCTGAATCACTAATATATTTGACAATATTGAGTTATATGGTAAAGAGGCGCCTTTTACTATCGTAGCTAATCGAATGAGTGAGCTGAAATAATAATTTAAAAAAACGACTAAGAAGATACTATGTAAGAAATTCCTCAATAAAATATACATTTTAGTTTAAATGTGACAAATAATATTTCAGTAAAAACACGCCCCTATAGGATATCAAAAAATTGATCTAAACAATTATCAAAGAAGTAGTTGTATTATAATATAGGCAAAGGTTAATTAGCAGCATAGAGTGGAAAAGTGTACGCCCAGAATTATAACAATGCTTATCAATATGGGCGTCTATATATAACTGCAATATTACTTTTTATATATAATACACAAACAGCAAAGTTACATTATCCAATATTATCGTAAAACGTATGTTATAAAAAGAAATAAAAACGTTCATAATTAAATCCAGGCATTTATAACTTCCGACACAAAACAAATGCTGGAAAAGTATACTTCTTACTATAAGACTGTACTTATCCTTAATCTGAACATTAAAAAAAAATTAAATCTTAAGCAATATATCTTTTCTCATGTATACTTAATATTATTCCGAAAATATATTATACACCATCAAAGAAAACAGTGTTTCTATTGTATTTAGGCCTACACGGTTATCATTAAAACAAAACTGCGTAAAATAAAATGGAACTTATTTGAGTATAACAATGTATGTTGTTACAATATCATTAGACTTAAATATAATATATCGTAACTAAACATATATATTTATAATATGTTATTTTAAATACTAAGAGGAATCACACTGAACACAACGCGGTGCTCCACTGAAAGTTGAATAGGTATGCTTATCATTGAGCTCATTATAATAACATTTAATGCGACGCGGCGAGACGCGACGAAAATGAAAGTATTCAATTTTTTTGGGACATTACGTGGCAAAAAGAACACTTCTATGCTAACAAACTAACATATTAATATATATATCTAGTCTAAATTAATATAGCGTCACTACAGGCGTGATTTAGTCTTTAGAATGTTTGCTCCATGCCTTATGTAATTGTATTGTAGCCTGTAATGTCTATCAAATTTAAAACAGAAAGTTATGTAAATTTAAACAAACTATTTTACTCAAAAAACTACTAAAAACCAAAAATTATACAGAACGCAATATTTTCAGACATTAGTCATAATAAATTTTAAGTAATCTCGATTCAAATTGATTGTCAACCTATATATAAATTATAACTGCACTGTGGACGACAAATTCTAATGCTAAACACAGTAAAGCTGATTTCCTTAACCGAACTTGACACGACGTCTTCAATAATAGAAGAAGAGCGCCTTTAATCCTTCTTCTGGCTCCTTTGAGTTCGACGTGTAGATAGGTGATCGTTATACTATGGTCGTCAGATGTTACAATGTAACAACCGTGATGTGACTCATACGTATCCTACAAAGACCTGTACCCCTCGTGATGCAATTCCCGAACTCTTCACTACTCGATTGTATCCTCTCCGCCCAGCAGCTCCCCCCTTTATGACTCAGTTTTCGAGATTGAATCATCTATTCTTTATTTTATTCTCAAAATGTTGGCTAGTTTATAATAAATATTTAATAAGTTAGCCCTGCCGTATATGTACGAGAATTGTGCAGGTAAGAATACGAGTAAAAACTTTAGGAACTATAACAGAAACTTCCCCACTTTTGCCGAAACACCTAAAAGGTAACTTCGTGGGTGCCCTCAGGAGGAGGCGTGGAGGTCGCTCGTGGAGGCGTGGGGCGAACGACACACTTTTAAATTTTTAGAGTGCCCCCCCCCCTGTGTTTCCTTTGTGAGCAAAAATGGTATAACATATTTTTCGGGAAAATTACAACAAATATTATATACATTTTTTAAAAAAGATGAAAAATGTGACAGCCAAAATGTGCCCATTCTTTCGATAAAAATGAAAGCGAAATTAACTAAGACAAAGAACAAAAAAGGGGAAATACATTAATAAAATATGCTTCCTGAGAGGAGAAGGGAAGACATTTGGAAGACATCCCGAGAAAAGGTCAAAATATTAATTATTGAACATCTTCGAGGAAAAAGTGCAACTCACAATTAAAATGTAACAGTTCAACTTCAGATAAAGATCAACCAACTAGTTAAAATGTACTCTTTTACAAAACATCAAATCCATTTTCCCCACCTATACATAAGCAATGATCCATGTTATTTTGTCATCCAGCGAAATAAAAACCTATCGGATTTAATTCCCTAATTTCTTTTTAAACTGAACATTATTATTGTCCATACCATAAGTTGGTGTCATATAATGACTGAACACCAGTAAGATTTATATAAAAAATTACAATGAAAGTATTAAAAGTACCAAACAATTAGTATCGTACGAATTTCAAAATTAATATATTATTTTATTGATCAAAATATTTATACAAGATTTCTAATAAGATTATAAAAACTAAAAATTGCTGACCAATGACAACACCTAGCTAATCAAATCTATTGATTGAATTTTATATAGCCGTTGTGCATATTATTTTGTTCCATCTTTCAAACTTTGATATAATATACAGCATTTTTAACCCCCATCACAACATAAGAAATAGTCAGTTCAAATCACCCAAGTGTGCCCTTTTTAATAATAAAAAAGAGGTCTCAATATATAAGAGCCCCTAAAATGGAAAAACTCCCCCC
>JAUZND010006131.1:0-10895 GCA_034780555.1 Coelogynopora nodosa | reverse complement strand
TCTTATTAAGCCGTGTACAGGGATTACCTCTCTTACTACCTCTCCTTCACTATGATTGCGTGATGTTGGTTTGATGGGCAGGATTGCATGCAGGAAGCCTCTACTGACAGACTGGCTATTAGAGTGCATGCGAATTGGACTCCAGCTCAGTGGCAAGCAGTTGTGTTTTCGGATGAAAGTCTAATTCATCTCGTCACATGTTGCCAGCAATGGTATGTCAGATAAAGGGGTGGAACCACTCTTCAAGTGGTGGCACAATGATTTGGGGTGCATTTTCTTACAATGGCCCACATCCTCTATGTAGAGTTCATGGTTGTTTGAATACACTTGGCTACATAGACCTCCTGGAAACCCATCTGGTGCCCCTTGATCTTCCTGGAAGGCATTTGACTTACCAACAGGTCAATGCATCATGTCACACAGCTCGCTTCACCCACAACTTCTTTGCACAGCAGCAGATTGAGGTTTTTCCCTGGCCAGCACAATCTCCAGATCTCAATCCAATTGAGAATCTGTGGAGCCTTGTCCAATGTGAAGTTGATGCCATTCATGTTCAAGGTCTTGATGGTCTCTGGGGCAATGACACAATGTGTTTGGCAGCAGATACCTCAGCAGTTGATGTACGATCTCATTGTCTCAATGCCAAGCAGAATTCAGAAGGTCATTGCAGCTAGAGCTGGCTCAATTGATTATTAAGTGGTCAATTTCCCCTTTTAACCCCCTTTTGAGAACGTGACAATGGTCCTTTTCAGGACCACCACTCAATGATTGATGTCCTGAAATATGGACTTATTTAATCAAAACATATTTAAGATCATATTTAAACACATTTTATTAATTGTAAAACATTTCAATTACTTTCAGAATAGAATAAAATCATATCTCGATACATTTTAGATTACGTAAATTAAATTTATATAAATTTTAGATAAAAATTTTGGGGGCGGCGTTTTTAATGAACGGGAGTGTATCATTTAATTTCTTGTAAATATCCCTAAAGTTTTGGAAGTTGGCTTTGTTTCTTCCCTATAAGACCCCTGGTGAGTGTACCACATATTAAACTAATTTATAGTTAATAAAGTTATGTCATGTATTTATTTGTCACAATTGACATGTACGACTTAATGCCTTAACTGGATCAGCGTCTACATTAAGGCTTCCTGACCAATCGGAATGAAGAACTCCAACGAATGATTGATGTGAGTGAACTCAGAGAATCTGTTTATCTGGAATACTCTGAGGCTGTTCTCAACGAGTGTGTCGAACAAATGTCTGCTGTGAGTTGATCTGGCTCTATCTCTATATAGTTAGCAAATAATACCTATTTTCGGAGAGTTACTCGGACCTTTTCAGAAGAAACAATGAAATTGAAATTTGCTGTGTATTATTTTAGCTGAATATAATTTTGTTAAGACATTATCTTGTTTTTAGTATTTTCCACAAATTAATACATTGTAACAACATGTATTGAAATAATAATGAAAATTGATGCACTCTTTTATTGGTGAAACTTTTTCGATAACTTTTTTTTTTTATAGATATCAATCATTTATAAATTTATACTATAACAAAGTTTGTTTAAATGCTCGAAAACTAAAGTCATTATTAAATTTTAAAACCTTATAATTGTCAACCAAAATCAAACCTATCAACGTGCCACGACTTTGCCTATGTTTTAAAAAGATTTTTACACAAAAAATAAATGTAGATAATATTGCCTTATTATTTTTTTAAATTTTATTATTAATATGTTTACTGTTTGTTTTTATATATGTAGTTTATCAATGGAAAATTTTCTTTATATGGAAATATACGGCGTTTCAATTTAAAATAATTAAATTATCATTCTGGTTCCTCCTTTTACTTCCTTTTATTATTCCCTTTAGGTGTCCATCGTCAATGATATCGTGAAACAGATTTGTGGTCTTTTTGAGCGTGATCGGATTTCTCGATTCTCTATCGCCGACCTTTGCATGCATGATTCCCTAATAGAGCTGTTGCAAAGTAGCTCAAATGTAAGCACCCAAAACTATATTATTTGTATGAATTATATTTATAGCTGTTCAGATATCAATTAAATAGCAACAACAATGACCATAGTATGTTGTGAAACTCAATATGAAGAGTAATTATTTTATTGAATCCTGTGTTGTTATTTTGAGATATTTTCTCCCTCATGCAATACAGCAGCTATTTTTAGTCTTAATATGAAATAAGAATTATATACAGCGGTCATAACATAGCCCAGGAAACGTATTGATTTTTTTTATTGACAATTTCGAAGTTGATTATGGCATCAATATTTTAAAATTATGTAATATCTGGATGTAGTGTTATGGAGTAAATGTCTTTTCTATAGAATCTGTACATCTAAAAATCTTCTTCTAAAATGTTCCACAAAATGGAGCATTGGCCTTCCTTAAATAGTTTAATACTTACGTACATTTACGTACCATTTTTTTAATATAATATATTTTTAAAAAGGATAAAAATTAGAAAATGCAATTTTTTACTATTTTATACTTATTATAAATTATGCTTCTTTTTTATGATTAAGTTATAAAATAATGTTAGTAATCATTTTTGTAAATTAATGATTTGATAGAATTATAGAATCAACATATTGAGCTATCAACCAATTTTCATTCATATGAAAAAAATTATCTAATTCAGGTGATTAAATTAATTCAGTTATTTCCATATATTATATAAATTTCATTATTGTATGTTTATTTTAAGAACAATCTTACTATGTCCATCTTATTATTTTATTTATTCTTTTAATATCAAATTCAATGTAGAATATGTTGACCGGAAATCTTCGTACTCGCCTTCAATCCATACTTTGGAAACTAGTGGAGCTTGGCCACGTGTTCCCTGCAGTGACCGACATTGGTAATGAAGAACTCTACGTTGTAAGTTGCATGCGTCTTAGACATTGGACTGATTTAATTGGTCAATTGAAATATTGTACATTTCCGATAAGATTGTGTTCAGTTAAAAATGAAAATCTTATCTGTATTACATTACAAATACAGATTTGAATATCAGTAACAAATTTGTTTTGTTTAAATCACACAGCGCTTTTATTTTTGTTAACGTGGACATAATATTTTGTAGAGTTTTCTCTGTAGAGGGGGGTATTTTACCCCCACCTGGAAAAATAAATTTTCTATCTTCCGATTAAGCTATCTAGCTATTTTTATTTTCAAAAAAATTAATCGATTAGTATCATTTTTATGCATTAATTACGTCATAAATTTCAGTTGGAAAAACTATAGGAAACTAACCATATATTATATATATTGACCTATATATACTATAACGTTTGATCAATGCAACCAATTGACTTGATTATTTTTAAATCTGATTCCATATCACAAGATCTATATTTTGTTTGGTATATTTTAAAATTATACTACTTACATAAATAAGCGATAAATAGTATAAATAATATTTGAGTATTGTTTAAAATTGCTGGATATTTTAACAAATAATGTCATTATATAAGTTATATGCATGTAATTTACGATAAATTTATTTTTTCTATTATAATGTTGCATGTTTTAGCTCCTAATATCATCGGAAAGTATGAAAACCCAGGGGGGTATAAAATAGTTCAATAATAAGAAAAAATTTTTGGTAAAAATATTCGAAATTTTATTCGTTATATTTTTTTAGTTAGATAAATTAATTTTAGCCACCGACTAACGAAATCAGGTTCATACAGTATAAAGTTAAATCAAAAACTGAATTTGTTTGAATAAAATTGCCATACTCCCTCCAAGTACGAAGGGTTAAGCACGAACTTTTATCAAATTAATGAGTTTAGGAAAAGATCAATTGTAATCAATTTACATTTCTGAAATCTTTTCTTTTGTTAAAGTTAAAAATCTATGAATGACATTTGATATAAATTATAACTAGTTAATAAGACTACCTACTTCAAAATTCTATGCTGTAAATTTATAGTCAACATAACGTTTAAAATTGAATAGTAAATGTATCATGCAATATATAGATATTAGTTTTATTGCAAATTAATTTAATTATTTTATAAAGTTAGATATTACTATCGTTCTGGAAGTATTAGTAGGCCTACCTGTCTGATTGTTAATCGACGTTCAAATTCATATATTTTCATTGAATTTGCTGGAAAATTGTAATCGAAATAAGATTTTTTTAAATAAATTTCCATAATTTTGTTCACATCAAAAAGTTTTTTTAAATTTTCAGGCTGAAACTTTCATTGATTGCTGCCTTTGAATACTTCATTGCATTGAATACTTCGATTGTGAAATAGTTTTTTGCTGTCTAATGAATATATAGCTATTATGATGTCATAAGTTATACAAATAAGTTAAAAACGGTTGCTACATTTCACTCCATTTTCGCCATTTCTGATGCATTGTAAATAGCACATATTTGTCACTAAATAGGCAGCTAACCAAGCTTCTGATCAGAAATCACATTAAATGAATCGCATTGAAAACGTCACTATAATGTACTAAATTAATAAAGAATATTTAACTCCTTGGACTAAATGCTTACCTATATGTCAATTTACAGTCCCGTCTGAATAAGCTTCTAAAAGTGTTTTGTGCTTCTTGCGGGTTGAAGTGAACTGTAACAGCATTATGATTTAAAACTTTTCAAATATTGTCATTTGAATAAGTGAGATTTTATATCCCAGTAAGTAAACAGGTGTACATAAATCTTTTCAGCAATTTTTTCTAAATATTTATATTTAGTATACCGTTGGGGATTCACAATTGAGAAATGAAGCTTGTTCTGTGTTGAAAAAGTTTGGTGCAACTCAGTCTGGTGAGTATATCTTTATATATTTTAAATATATTATATTTAAATTTACCGTTTTATTTAGTACATAAGTAACAACTAATACTAAATACTTGGAATTTTTATTTATTTCTATATATTATATTTAAATTGATCACATTTGTGTTATAGTGGATATGTTATTTTTAAATATATAAAATGTTTTTTATGACGATTGCTATCCTTCAATAAAAACAATTTCAATTAGAATATTCAGCTGCAGGGGAAAATGTGTACTTCTAGATTTGTTCATTAACCCTTCGTATGTGGACATATTTTGTAAAGTTTGCAACGTTGATGGGGGGTTTTTAACACCCGCGTAAAAATTACGTTTTAACCCCCGCGATTACGTCATAAACTTCAGTTAGGAAAACTATAGGAAACTTTTGATAAATGCAACTAATTTACTTGATTATTTTTGCAACTAATTGACTTGATTATTTTTGCATCTAATTCAAGATCACAAGATCTATATTCTTATAATTATACTACTTATATAAATAATCAATATATAGTATAAATGCTATTTGAGTATTATTTTAAATTTCTGGTTATTTTAATAAATAATTTTATTATACAAGTTATATGTACATAATTGACGATAAACTTATTTTTTCTATTAATGTTGCAAGTTTTAGCTCCTAATATCATCGGCAAATATGAAAACCCAGGGGGGTATAACCCTCCACGTACAAAGCGTTAACTGACCAAGGGTTATGCAGTAACTAAAAATCTTAAAATTCGGTTAAGTTTTCAAACAACTTGCCGTTTTGTGGTTGTTAAAACCTTAAACAACATAATATATATGATAAATGGTACATTTCAATTTATTTATCTGTAATTATATAGAGTTGCGTTTCTCTTTCTTTTAATCTTATTTTACTTTCGTATGTATTTTGGTGACGAAATACCGTTTACATGTTTATAGTTTGCATTGTTATGAGGGCTACTTAAAACGGTAATGTTGTTTTCGATCTAAAACAAAAACTGATCATATAGTGAAATCACAGACTAATGTTAGCTCAGTTGAATACACAATTTGGAGTTAAATTAATAAATAATCTTTTTTCTACATGCTGCAAAGCTATATATTATAATTTTAAAATATTATAATTTGCACTCAACTAATTGATTGCCTTTCTTCCGCTCTTTATTAGGTGTGGAATATGGCGTGAGTATGTACTCTGCTCTCAAGGACATTCGGAAGTTGGTGCATTACAGAAAGTTGACCAAAGAGGCCGTTAAGATGCTCTTCGACTATTTGTTGGAGAAGGGCACTATTTATAGCACTGGTTGGCAGAAATATAAACTTGTATAAGGCCGACTTATCTTGTTATCAAGTAGCAATATTTTGTAAATGCTGTACTTATAGTTGTTATAAATAAAATATTTTTTTGCACAAACTTATAATGCACTTTTTGTAACATGTTTAGATACTTATTTTACTTTCATTACGTAGAGCTTGACGTGCATCGTTGAATCCTACTTTTAATTAAAAACCATATCTCTATTATGAATAAAAATGTACTATACTTTTTAGAAATTTTTAAATTAAATAAGAGTAAAGTTTGACTTTTACTATTTTTATATACACTTATATACAATTACAAGTTTTACATATTCTAAATTGAACTTATAAATTTGTTTAATTTAATAAATATCTAATTGGGTTTATCTTGTTTTTTGTTATTTTAACAGTAGAATTTACTCGATATGAAGTCACGAACTTTCTTTAATTTTATAGGCTAAATATGTTTATGAGATTTCACGAGTTTCATTTTACAAGTTTCTTCCACATACAGAACATATTAACAGAGCTGCAAATACTTTACCAATTTCGTCACATGGAATAATTAGAAAAGTGGGCTAAACGGCTTCTAAAAGTCCTAGTGTTGTCAGCGCCCAGTCATCTCTTTTGAAAATTGTCTCTGATTTTCAGTTCTTCATCTCATTTGTAATTACCGTATAGTGCCTTTTAATTAAAGGCCTTATAAATTCACTCCAATAAATGGTTTCTATATATACGGTACGTCCATAACATGTGTAATTACCTTCAAATCTTAACAATTAGACTTAATTAAGCGCCTATATATAACAACGCCCATGCCAGAGAAATAAATCATGAATCCAACAAGAAATAAAGACAGGTACAATTTAATCAACATTTTTTATTACACAAAAAATTTTTAGAGTTTTTAAAATATAATATTGTATTTTTAAACTTTGTTAATATAAATTTTTATTATAATTAGCAGACATTTTTCATTAAAACTAAAGGTATTATTTGACATCACATGCGTTCTAAGAAGATTTCAATTTATAACATAAAACCTTTCAATAATAGGAACATTAAAAAAAAATGTTTATATATAGACAGTATTTTTTACTCGTAGAGGATCCCTCCGCTACAATGACGATTATCAGCACCAACAGTATTATTGCTCGAATATGAAGCATGTTTGGAATGTGTAGCCATGCACCACCGTGTACACATTCATTTATATACTTACAATACATCGTTACTATTCTGCATTGTGAGTTTAGTATCCTTTTGTATGTAACGTAAAATGGGGTGAGTTGAGATAAACTGAAATCTAAAATATATATTTCGTATAATAAAATTTAATTCTTTCAAGGTACCGCAAAAAAGGCTACATTGTATTTATTTTGTGTAAGTGGGGTGATGTTACAGTAAAGCATAATGTGCAATGCTTATTTTAATACTGTAAAAATTACTTTAAGCTGCCTTCAAATATAAAAAATAATTGTTATTGCTCAAATTGTCACAGTTATAAAACGAATGGTAAAATATGTTCAGATAACAATTAAGGAAGAATTGATATAACATATAAGTTAATAAAAAATATAGGTAATAAAATTAAAATATTTTACACATTTAATAAATATTTTATGAGTATCCTATAGAACATGAAAATGTTTTCATTTAAAATCGACCATAACAATTTGGTTTAGTGACTGCAGTATAATTGAAGACATAAAATTGTGTCATCTGAGAGCCAACAAGGGCTTCTATTTTGTATTTCATCCAATGTACTAGGCTACTGAATATATATAAAAAATATATGGGAAAGAATATGAAAAAGGATGCCATTGCCATAAAAAATGAAATTTCAAAGATATAAATATTATTAGTTATAACCTATAGTTAAGAGTTTAGTCAATAAGAAATAAAACGTCGGATATAGTAGCTAACCACGAGTAGCAAAGGATTTGATCAGAAACAAAACACGGTGCATTTTGCTACACATATTTTACTTCTAATATGTCTCCGTCACATACACTACACGGCTTCTTCTTAGAACTGCGATTGGTACAATTTCCGATTGTAGTCCTATATGAAGAACCCATGCATTATAGAAGTAAAATACTATTACTACTAATAATTTTTAAGAAATACTTAATTTAAAATAAACGTTTTACACAATAAATAACTGGTGTGTACTGTTAACTCAATTGGGACGAAATAAGGTCCGTAGGGGTCCGCAATTAGGGGTCCGAAAAGTCACTATATGCGGCTCTTCAAGGTCCATAAATTTTAAGGGTCCGTATTTTTACGAGCCGCATTTCGGACCTCAAGGTACACAGCGGTCCGCATATCGGACCTCACTGGTCCGTATTCTGTACCTAATTAATAAAAAAGTTACTCTAGGGGGTCCGTATTAAGGACGCTAATCTATGTTAAAATACGTATTTCGTACCTTACAGGTCCGTAATTTGTACCCCAATAATTACTATAGGTATATTTACAAGGTCCGAATTTGGGACGCTTCTCAATTATTGGGGTCCATAATATCACCCCGTTAACAGATTTTTTGCGAGATACCCATATGAGAGTCCATAATCCAATTAAAATTCCAAATATTTTATACCTAATTTAATACAAACATTGGCTACACTGTTAAAAAAAGTTGTTGCACATCTTTTCCGTGTTATTTTACATCTTTTCTCCATTCATTAAAGTAGTTTTGAAAAATAAATAGAAATACATTTATTGATATGAATACAAAACTCCCGTTTCTGGCAATCATATAATAGTAAATACGGAGATACAAAAGTACAGGAATACAAAACTCCCGTGTCTGGCAAGCATAATAGTAAATACAGAGATACAAAAGTACAGGAATACAAAACTCCCGTGTCTGGCAACAATATAATAGTAAATACGGAGATAGAAAAGTACGAATGCACACACAAATAACTAACACAAAGCATTAATTAGTTTTGATGCCAACCTGTCCTTTCTTGAATAGTCCCCTTTCCAGGAATGCCCAAAAGGCCTTACTTCGCTTAGGGAACTTTATGTGCAGGGCATAGTGAAACAAAAATTGCAGCTTAACTGCTTCGATTAATTTTGTACATGAATAAAATATCTCGAAACTGTCGACAACGACAACAAAAAGGTCCCCGCGCTTAAAATTCCGATAACTGTGTCTTGGGTGGTATTAGAATAAAGTACACATTTTGGAGAAATAAATTTGGAAATGGCAGAGATTAAAACATCTGCGTTGATCGGAGAATCCTGAAAAAGAAAATATTACAATATATAATCAAAATATTATTTCTTAAAGTTGAATATAATTTAAAGACTACTTATTGTGTCATGGTCAATTTTAATTGAAAACAAAGAAATAATATATTATTCTCGAGATTTATTACTGATAAAATAGGTTTATAACAACGAAAAACTCGGTCAACTTTACAAACAAGCAAATTCGTTAAACTATAAGGAACATTTAATAAGTTTTTAAACAATTTAAAAAAAACTACGACGTACCATAACACTCGCTCATAATTACTGAAACTATTTTTGGAGGAAAATATCCAGGTTGATAGCTACCCCATGTGCAGGTATTAGTCGTCAATTATAAATGAAAACGAAGAAATTATGATGATATTGTTCCTGAGATCCATTACTGGTATAATAGTTTTATAATTAAACAACGAAAAACTCGAAAAAACTTTACAAACAGGCAAAATCGTGAAACTAGGAACATTGAATAAGTTTTTAAACAATTTAAAAAATACCACGACGTACCATAACGCTATCGCCCATCACAGATGAAATGTTTGTGCTTTTTTCCTGGATGAACGTGTCGAGGCTGATAGCGACCCCCGTTTGTAGCTCCACTTCCTGTCTGAGCACCAGAAGGGTAAGCGGGAGCTCATTGAAGGATAGTCCTTGAAGAGCTGTTCGGCTGGGGGCATGTCATCCGTGACAATGTGTTGGCGGGCATCTGTTGACACAGTATCCTCTCCATTGTCTTATTGTACAGGTTGTTGTGAGGGAGACGGCGAAGCCACTGACTTCCGTCTAGAGGATCGAAATCGGTTATATAAATAGATAAGTATACGGTTTACACAAACTTTATTTATTAAAATAACTTTTTTTTAAAGCCAAGTTAAAAATATTTTAAACTTTTTATAGGAATATAATGGAGTCTAATAGGCCAAACACTTTTATATTCAATTTAATATTACAATGTTATCCATACCATGTAAATCGGTAATTATTTGAACATACATTTTAAAAACAATTAATACAAATAAATAGTTAAAAACAAAATACTATATATAAATATAAACCACATTTGATCAATCGTAAAACTATTTTGTACGCAAACAAGTTTGATATTATAAAGGCACTTGTTTTAATTATCTTTTAACCCTATAATAGCAGCACCCGGCGCTTTTGGAAGACATGGCATAAATGATCAAACTAAACATTAAAACACTATCTAGAATGTGAGGGTGAATTAATTTTTTGGGTGCTACTCGGGAACATATAGGAGCATAACAAAAAATCGCAGAAAAAATTATAAGTATAATAATATTATAATATATAATATTGTCAACAAAAATGTTTAATGGTTTCAACTTACTTGCAAGTGAAGGCTTTTTTTGTTGGCGAAAGCCTTAAGTTATACGCCTCTCATTGGACAAATTGTTTTTCAGGGCAGTTATCCACGACTTGTGCCCTCCATCAATATCCGTCAAGCTGGGATACTTCACCATTAATTTTTCAATAATATCATTTTGAC
>JAUZND010006130.1:0-10896 GCA_034780555.1 Coelogynopora nodosa | reverse complement strand
TTGAAGTGGAATGAATTTTAGCTGCGATAGCTTCTCTATTTATACTATTTCTGAAAAAATGTGGGGTTATGGGGAGGTGTTTGGGGGGGGGGGGTTATGTGGGTAGGAGGAATTATGCAGAGTAGCTCCTTTCATACTACTTATATATAATTCAATTTATATAATATATTAATGATACTTTTGATAGATTCAGTATTCAATACGGATACTTTGATAATAGTACGAGTACTTTATTTATCTATGTTTTAGAGTTTTTTGTATATTTGTTTGAATTGCAGAACGCCTCCACCGTGTTTAGAAAAACTTCTCCGCTAAGCTATTTCAAATATGAGACCCAATTCGCTTTGGCAACTGTCACCACAAAGCCAGGAAATCACCCCCCAACTCTACAAAACCAACGACGTGAATTCAGCATCCAGTCTACGGAGCATTTGGTCGTCGGGTCTATCCAACTAGTTGCCCAAGATGCTGAAAACGATTCTACTTCCTGGGAATTGGGTCATCCTCGCCCCGAATTGGGCACCGCCCTCTTGAATCCATCTACTGGAATATTGATTTACAAGCCTACTCTAGGGGTTATTGGTAGTGACAACATTGTGGTAAACACCATTTGTTATTCGTTCGGTACTGGTATATACAGTTTCCCCCTAATTTATCAAAACACCTTACTCAGTATATACATTTAATTAATTTTATACAATTAATTTTTTTTCTGGGGTGCTTGAAAATCCAGTTTTTTTGATACTGATGCCTTATTTTCATGTTGCTTTAAAAAATGTTATTAGCGCATTTTTATTATATAGTCTATATACGGTGAACAGTTTATTTTCACATATTTAGAAATTAAAATTCTGAGATACATTATTTCAACAACAAAAATTAATTCTTAAACTTATAATATTACTCGATAGGGGATTCTGATGACTCATATATCTAGAACAATGAATGCGTCAAATAATCGTCTTATATTATTATAACCTCAACAAGATCAAACTCTTTGAAGGTATATTATGCGCTTTAGTGATACCTTAATCTTTTGATTAATTTTTAAATTTAGTATTTTTTGGGGCTAAGTATATATTCATATATTAAAGCTGTAATATTTTTATAAAGTCATATTAATTATTTTTTGAAATTGTGGGAATCAGGAGGGAGGTATTTATTTGAGTTATGCCGTTTGATAATGTTATTAAAATGCATATTTCCAACAGCAAATCTGCACGACTGTATGCCATGTCGCTGTATTTTCAGATAACCATACGAGATAATCCCGGTGGGCCAATCCAGCCGCAGTCATCCACTTTTTCAATTCGAATGAATCTGAATACTTCTGTCGATCAAATTTCATTATTAGTTGAACGAGATGAACATGTTCTCCCTTATAATGAAACACGATATTTTCGAGAATTCCAGGTTGGATATATATAAATACCCGAACTTTGATTTTATATGACATGTATTGTATGTATTTATACTATTCAGAAAATAGTATATTAAGAATATATTTTATGAATCAGTTGAATTATTATATGAGTTAAACTGTTTAATACTATACCGTATTATAGATTGAGAGATTATATACTATAACACTATTTACAAGTTTAATTCTACAGTTGCGCTCTTTTAAACTATCTTTTGAATTTAATCGATTTAATTAATTTAAACAAAATTTATAAACAAATCAAAAGTGTATACATTACATCTGTTAACTGTGACTATAAGATGATCCTATTTTTACTAATACATATTATAAGAAGTGGGATATTATTTTTCTGTATAGGCCTAGTCAATATATACTTTATAATCATAATGAGTATAGGCTATATATTAACTCACATGACTCAAATAAGAAAATACTAATGAAATTCGTCGAATTTTTATTGATTAAATATTACATTTTATCTGAGAATTCCTTTTTGTACCTTATTTAAAAACGATAGTTTATCTACATTAACAAATACCCGGTGTAATTTGCAGAACAACTATTGCAGTTTCATTGTAATTACATTGTTAGACAAATGTGGGTTATATAAAACGGAATATATATATATATATCTGAAAGTAAAACGTTTTATTATTTTAAATATGATTAATGAACTAATATTACACGAATATTATATTTTTGAGTCTGTAATGAAAATATACATGTTTAAATTTACCTTTTAATTTTTTAATATGTTTCATTATCTCGTTTTTCCTTATATTTTCCTCGCGTAGGTTTTTTCAGAAATATTTAAGGTATTTTTACGTTAAACATTATGAATACTATTCATTATTATGCATGCATGTACAATATATCAACACACACACACACCTATATATCATTCGTTTAAGTATTACATTAGGTTGGGTCATTCGGGATAGACGCTTTTCTTAGAATATCGAAATTATTTAGCAAAAATTAAAAGCAACCATCGCTCGGGAGGAAATTATACTTTTCCTCTCCCTTGTATCATCTTCTCCCTTAGAGAGAGAAAAAATCTTACTTTCCTCACTCATCAAAAAGGCACCCATTTCATACTATGATTGACCGCAATAATTTAGTTTAGTTCCTCTCATCTTACTTTTACATAAATAGCTTCTTTGGATTTTTCTTTTTGTAGTTTGTATTTGAAGTAAAAGGCAATATTATATGTGCGCATTTGACAAAAGTTTAGCTATATGCTAAGGCAACCTCCTTTACTTAAATGATAATATATATACATTTAGTTGTTTAAGTAAATAAACACTGGTTGGTTGCAATCTTTTTGTTGGCATCAATTTCCATGGAAGACAAAGTTTAAAAAAAGTTAGCGCTAATTTTAGAGTTTTAATTAATTTATTTATTTTTGAATTAATTGTTATACTTGTATATATGCTTGGCCATATTTAGTTTACGACCATATTTTATGACTGACATTTTCGTTGACAGCTCTGATAAATATGAGTTATGCATGCCGCTTTGTAAACGGTGTTATAAAATTGCTATTTATTATCAAATAATTATTAATAATTATCAACAATTAATAATAATAAATAATTATCAATAATAATTCATTATAATCAATAATTCTTAATATTAAATCAATTTCAATAATTTTTAATAATAAATCATTTTCAATAATTATTAAAATTATTAAAATGATTAGTAAATATTTTAATAATGAATAGTTATGTAAAGTTCTTATTAATGCGTAAATAACACATTTGTTTGAGATATAAACGAATGATATAAACAAACAGGCATTATAGACATTTGAGCCATTTATAACGATTCACATAATAGTTTAGTAGTAAAATGAAGTGACATGATGAAAGAATTATTTAAAATTTGCTATTTTCGTGTGAAGTTCCTTATTTTAAAAAGTTCCGTTGTTTTTCCAATGGAATATGTTAATAATATTACTGTTTATAATACATCAGATGTCAGACTAACAATAATTCAAATTAAAAAACAATTAACGTCATTTTAGGAGCGCAGTAGTAATTCTTTCATCAATTAACGTCATTTTAGGAGTGCAGTAGTAATTTGTTCACGAATTAATTTCTGAAAAGTTACAAAAAAATTCAAACAAAAAATATATCTTATGGATTAAATGGGTACAATAAAGAACTTTAATTAATTAAAATGTTTTGTTAGTTTTAAACTCAGTCGTATTTTATATAAATATCATAAATAACGTATTTGTATTTTATCAGATGGGATAGCATAAATCATGTTACTTTTCAAATCATATACTTCGACATAGGTGCACAGATTCTAATACCCAGATTTAGCGGTGGTCAGTCTATAAACTGTATATTACGTATATTATATATATATATAAATAAATAAATATTCCTCTAACTAAAGGTAAATATGCTATACCATGTCAAAGATCAAACAGCACTTCCTTATATTTATATATAAGTAAATAAGAAACTATATGGTATTACATCTGACATATGTTACTTTGATAGTAAATTGATACATATTCATTTTAAAATTATGCTCTATCCAAAGAAATCTATGTAATAGATTATTGTGCTATAGTATAGATTTCCTTGCTCTATCTCTCTTTCTCTCTAACTAATTAAATTATAATCTTAGTTGATAGATGGCCTTCCCTGTTTATAAATCTTAAAATAGTTCATTCATGCTTGACGAATGTAAGGCAACTTTAAAAATAAAAATATCTACTACTTTTATTGAGTTAAATATATTGTAATTTGTATTTATTTGATTTAAATAGGCAAAAATATTCTTAAACATTACAATTACCTTGCAATATAAACCTGAATTATGTTATGCCCTTTAATGAATTAAAATTAATATTTTACCAATAGTTAATTTAGTATTCTTAGTTTATTATTTTTTCGGTTTGTTATAATGAAATAAATTAGTTACATTGGGGCCCTTCTAGGGTGATAGCTGGGTTGATAGCCTCTCCCCTAAGATTATGAGTAGCCTATATCTCTCTTGGGGTATAACAAACGTCCATGAATTGTTTTCTTTTCAAAACCTTTCAGTCTATTTTAAATCTATATATATATATACGTTCTATTATTGTAGCATAAAGCAATAGGATCGAGGAGAGAAGGAGCCTGGACCCACTTCATAGATTAAAAATGGACACCTTTTTGTACGTTATATCTATTAACATAGCATGTAAGCAGCGCTCCCTGCTCAAAGCCACCCCTTGAAACATCCAACCGAGGTCCAGGGTTGTAGTCAGAATATTGCATTGGGGATTTGGAATTGATATTGTTCCAGTATAGACACACAATATCAATACATATTATACATTGTAAATCCTGTCAGGTGGATTATGTTTTCAAAAATATATAGAAATATTGGTAAATAAATGTATTTTTAATATGTTTTAATCATGTCAGGAATCTTTATTTTGTGATTAAAAAAGTAAAAGTAACATCGAAAAAATCGATATATTAATAAATATGCAGATCGTTTTGTATTTAGTGGGGGGGGGTTCGTCCAAACATAGCGAACGGACCCCCACCTGGGAACGTCCCTGGGGTCCCTAATAATAATAATACACATTATCCGTCTAATAATTATTATCATTAATTTTAAAATATATATATTTAATTTCATTACGTAGTGAAATGATTTACTATAACATGACTCGAGAAACGCAAATATTAGCTTATCATTATTTTGTTGCTTCCCCCCCCCCCCCCCTCCCACGAAATCAGTTTTCGTCACTCACCAGAACTTTGGAGACGGAAAGCGGCTTTCAACCAATTGAATTCGATGTACTTATTCTCAACCGATACCCGGCAATTGACCTGTCAGTTCAACTTGACTTATTGTCTACAAATGCCTCATTCAAGTCTGGCAATGTGTCTCGCAGTGAGCCTCCTTCTCACAATAAAATCTTTGAACATCTACTCCCCAACCCCATCAACAGGTGAGCTATAGCTAGCGACGCGCCGCACACATCCAAGTATGACGCGATGGATCAATGGTGTAATTTTCCATGCGTTTCTCCTACAACAAGTTTTTTTCAAGTGCAAATATTGTGGGGGGATTTTTTACTGTTAGGGTTTAAAATTCCACTGATTTATTTTGTATATTACCTAAATTAATAGTAAATAAATTTTATTTAGCATCCGTAAATAGTCCTAATGGAAAGTAACTTTAACTATTTGCTATTATAATGTCAAAACGTTTGCTTTTTAACTGTTTTAGAACTATATTTTTTAATATGATTATATTTAAACGGTATGAATGTCTGTTTGTGCTTCCAAATAATGTGTTATTAAGACTTATCACATTTTCAAAATGTCATGCGGGAGCTCGTAAACGAATGTAGTCTTTATCTGGTGTTACACAATATAAATCTGTGTTTCATGCGAATAAAAGAATTAGTTTCACGCTATGTTTTTTGTATTATTAAATAGTAGATATAATTTTTTTCTGCGCGAAATTTGGATTTACTTGTTCTTTGAACTGATTCTATTGAAATTACTCATTTTATTGAATGTACTCATTTTATTAAAAGTAGACATCATATATCGGAAGATAACAAAATATTGAAAAAATACAGTTAATGTTAGTTATTCTGCAAAGTAATGCAAATACAATGACATGCTATTTCACGATTTCTTGGTGCGTATCCTTCTCAAATTGTTGTTGTTCTATTTATTAATTACGATCATATGAATTGAACCAAAACTGGTGTAAAAGATTTATAGCATTACATTATAAATATCAAATAAGTGTAGCTTATATTGATAAAGCTATCATTGATCAAAATTGACTAGTTTATATATTATGGTATTATCTCGTTGTTCCTAACAACGTGCAGTTACAGTATCTGTTAAATGATTATCTCAAAGTTCATAGCAATCATACTATGCACTATATTAATCAATACATACCGATATTTACTAATAACTTATGAAACATTATATTTCCTATTATACTCCAAATTACTCCAAATATGATCGACTTTCTTGACCACCAAATACCTGGCCCCCCTTCCTTGTACACCATATATAGCAATGCAATTGGTCTGTCCTCCCCCCCCCCCCCCGCCTCTTTATGCAGCTATCAGTGGCACCGGGTGCACGTGGCAATTACTCCAGAGGGAGTCGACACTCGATTGCTGACCCTGAGGGTGCTGGCCAGGAGTTCTGGGGGACAATACGCCAAACCGCTTAACATCACTATCATTCTAGTCGAGCAGCGGGGAGTCAGTCGAAACTCTCTCTGGCCTCTGCTGGCGCTGGCTTTGCTGCCAGTACTGGTTGCTGCTAGTGTACTGCTGTACTTGTGGTATACAAGACGTCCGTCGTCACTGGTAAAACTGGAGGACAAAATGGAGATGGTCAGTAATTTCATAACACAGGATCAGTTGTGCGGAAGTTCGCCTCCGGAAATACAACAGTGTGCAGCAGCTTACCAAAACAATACAACAGCTGACAATACAACAGCTGACCAAAACAGTTCAACAGTGTGAAACAGCTGACCAATACAATACAACAGCTGACCTGTGATCCGTAAAATAAAAGCCGTCTTAGAATATTACTAGTAAAACACACAGGCGACACTAAAAGCAGCCATTCATAAAACTGACTTAATGCGTTTCAAAAAAACAACTCTGAATTTTGAGAATAAATAAAAGTAAAGTTATTATAGAAAATAATGTCTATTATTAGATATGTTTATCGCCCCTTTCATGTTTTTTTTAGTTTATATTAGTTTATTCAGAATATATGACTTGTTTTTTTTATTTGACTGGACATATATACAAACAATGTGACCGATTTGTTTTGTATTTTATTATTTTAATTAATTATCAATCATCCATAAATTATACGAATCAGACAAATATTTGGTATTAATACATTAAACTATTGTAATAACATATATCAATTAAACTTTTTCATTCAATTTAACTCAATAAAAGTGTTATACTTTAATCTATGTGTTGTATTATTATTGTGCAAAGCTATTATCTTAGACATCAAAGACACACGCAAATATGTTTATATTGAGATCCCCCTTTCAAACCTAATTTTCACCAACTACGATTTATACCGTCACGTTCACATTTGATTTCCTCCAAAGGTGTTTCAGTTTTGATATTTAAGATGCAAGTAGTATATGAATGATGTCTCTTAACACCGCGGAGACCGAATCTTTGTTTAAAGCTTTATTGTTTTTATTGGACAACTCTTTGATGAAACATTCACGGGAATTCAAATCTTGACATCGCGCAATGATGATTATTTAAATTTACCTAACAAATACGTTAGATTTAGTAGTAGAGATTAGACAAAAAATAATGACATTCATCGACAACAAAATCACCGTCATAAATGTCTCATTAAGGCAATTGTTCGGTTAAAGTAGAAACAAATAGCTATAATATAGTGGGGAAATAACTGCTTTATATTTTTTGCTAACATCGTAATTCTTTAATTTTAATTTAACAACTCATCAAGCTCATTGATTTTATCAACATATAACAAGGTTTAAATGTAGATTTACAAATACCGAAAACTCACTTTACCTTCTAAACTGCCCGAAAGTATGCGACAGGTAGTTGTTGGCATGCATTATACGTTTTTTAATACCTACTACAATGTATTATGTTATTATGCTTGTTAGTTACATTGTAATCAATTTGGATTATGAAGGCACTTAACCAACCGAAAGCTCTGATGAAAGAAATTGAGCACCAAAGGGAAAATGAGATCTACAAGAGGTCTAAAGTTGTTAACCCTTTTGCAGTCATTATGATTTTCTATACGTGGTGGTATTAGGCGGAGGCGGGTTGTACAACCTCCGCCTAAAAATCATTCTTCCCATTGAACGACTTAGGTAAAACATTTGGTAATATTTGCAAAATATTTGGTACACGCAAACATTCTCTCGAAACAAAAAAGTTGGTTAATTTTGTTATTGAAAAATATTTTTTCCATTATAGATTTTTAATGATGACGTCATAAAAGGTCAATTTTGGGGGAAAATGTGTTAACCTTAAGTTTGCGAAAAATGCTTTTTGTAACTGAAACAGGCATTCGAAAAAATTTATTTTCTGTTATTGGTCAAAGTTTTAAAGTTTTTTGCAAAAGTAATAAAGGCGACACTTAAATTTTTTTTTAATTAAACATTTATTTTGGCTCAAATATAACTTTTATTCAAATAATTATTACCCATTTTATACCTGTAAGGTTTGGGATGATTTTGAGTAACAGAACATATTATATTAGTGGACGATATGATCTATCCAGATCATAGCTTTGTACAACTGATCCAGCCAGATCATAGCTTTGTATTACTGATCTAGCCAGATCATAGCTTTGTATTACTGATCCAGCCAGATCATAGCTTTGTATTACTGATCTAGCCAGATCATAGCTTTGTATTACTGATCCAGCCAAATCATAGCTTTGTATTACTGATCTAGCCAGATCATAGCATCGGGACTATTCCAGACCAAACAAAAATATAGATGTAGCGTTATTACTGATGAGTCGAAATTATTGAAACTTAGCAGAGTAATTTTGCATCTCAATTTAGAGCTATTCATAAAATTACGTATATTATAATATGGATGTACCCTTTGCCTTGATATGTTAAATATACATAAATTGCTTTTTGATATTTTTAATGTTTCTCTACAGTCAACTTCTTTTGTTGTACTAGGTAGGCCTCTTCTGTCAAATGCATAGATTAAAACAAAATTAATAAATAAATACAGAATTGATCCAATATATTGTAGCATAAATTAATTAGATATAACTATACCTGTATGTATTAGGATGATTCTGCGCTTATAACATTTTTTTCAATGTCTCACGTGATCTGGCTAGGTCTAGGCCAGGTAATAAAATTGATTATTGAGATCAATTATTTCTGATAAATCAATCACTCTGAAAATTAGCATACTAGATATATGCAATATTTATGACAACGAACAACATTTCACATGAATCTCATACTGTTGAAGGTCACGGTGACAGTTTAGATGTTTTACGTAAAAGGTTGATACTGGTCCGAACAACATAAAATGACATAATTGAAAAAGCCTGCATTTTGTTTCTCTACGACATACAGCAATACGTATTTTGCCTAAATAATATGTATATAATTCTTTGGGGCAGATTTTTTATCGCAAAATTTCTAATTCTGAATTTTCATTGGCTATAGATGCAGGTCCAGAGCCCAAAAAATATAGTTTGTTTCTCTTAACTAAACATATTTAGAATATAATTTATATCAATATCGTAAAATCCAAATTTAGGAAAAAAAACAAATCAGGAAAATAATAATATCCAATTTTTAAAAAATGTCAATTTTATTATTGCAGGGTATGCGGGATAAAAAAAATTATAATGATAAAATCACCGCAATTTTTTTTGTTCACAGGCTCCAAATAATTTAGCATGATCAACTTTGTCGTTCTTTAACAGGTGTATTTTATGTAATTGAGGGGGGGCGGGAGAGGTCGTACACCTCCCCACCCAAGGACTGCGAAGGGATAAAGTGAGGTGTAAGCGGAGGGTTGTGCTAATCACATTCAACCTAAGCTGAGGTCTTCGTCGACGCCATCAAAATGCCCAAGTATAGCAAGAATTATAGTATATATTATGTATAGTCGAATGTACTTCGACAATTATTATTGCTGACTTGTCAAAAGTAGTGTATATTTTATGATATTGATCACATTAATTATATCTCGTTGCCTCGAAATACTCATTACGATTATATCGACTAATACGGTGACAAATTATCAAAATATTCCTTTTTTAGTTTATTTCATAATTTACAGGAGTGGCATTTTTCATGTTTATAATTTATAACATTTATAACGTAGTTTGCTGCATAATTATGTTTCAGATAAAAACTATATTTTACCTACCAAATTGAAAAATACTGAAATGAAAAATTTATCGTTTTTTTATTATTTAAAGTCAAATTATCTTTTTATTTATAAGTATTTATAAGTATGCCGCTCTACAACTTTCTGTTTTCATTAATGATCTATATGTTCATTGCGTTGCATAACTATAAAATGTTAACTTTACTTTTTCTTAAATATTGTGCATTATAATCGGGTGTTTAATATGTTAGGGATAACTGCCAACACTGAATTAGCTTAATGATAACAAAATATATACTTTGGTACATTCTATATGATATACGTATAAGTTAAAGTCAATATAAGATTTCCTGCGTCAAGAACTACATTTTGCAAGAAAGAAGTTGAGTGGGGGTATTGAGGAATTAGAAGTTTGCGCTAGTAATATCAAAGGCGTCATTAGCGCTATTATATAATATTGATATAAACGTATAAAATTAGGCATACCTGAGAAGGATAATAATGGGCCGTATGAATAAAAGTGAGCAATTGCTCATGAGTCAAAGCATTGAGCACAAGCAACAGTGCATGAGTAATTGCT
>JAUZND010006129.1:0-10896 GCA_034780555.1 Coelogynopora nodosa | reverse complement strand
GGTTAATAAACAAGAGATAGAGCAGAGAGAGGTGTTACGATATTGTCTAACTAAGAGCTTAACCTGGGGTCGTAACAATTCGCATAAGGGTTTTGCGGTCAATACGACCAAATGCTTTATTGAAGTCAACATAACAGATGTACCTACCATTGGTTGTTGTGTTTTAGGCTTCTTTAGCTCGGCTTTTTGTTGACTTTAATAAAACTTTTAACCTTTTCTGCTCTTTTTTCTTTGTATTACTTTGATATATGCCGGAACAAGTTAATCGCTCGATAGTCTCCACACTTAAAGTTCGTTGGCTATTACCTCCCGTGTTATATATGTAATTTCAGAATTTTTAAATGTTCTTAATTCTTAATTTGCTAATGTTTTGATACGTTCTCCTATAGTATGTTGTCTATATGCATTCTGCTTTGTTGTTTTGTCAAATGCTTAACCGCTTCTGGCACCTTACTTAGGATGATTGCTGGGGTCCTTGATCTTCGTCTCCTGTATATAGAGTCTTCATTTATTTGTAAGTCCGTTATTGTAGTTTTACCTTCTTTATCGTATATAGCTACAAATCTTCTATGTATTCTTTCCATTATTGCTTGATATTGGCTATCTGATGTTAGATTACCTCTATTGTCATTGATATACTGACCAGGAGCTGTTTTAACCTTCGTGTAAATGTGCTCCGTTTGTCTTTTCCTTTCCAGAGTTCAATTCGTACCATTCTTCTCTGACATTGTCTGTTATTCTCCGTAATTCATTGTCCAATTCTCGGAAAGTCTTTCTGACCTGCCTCCAGTTTCTCCTTTCTTCCAATTGGACGATCATTTCGTCTGTTATCTATGGTTTCTTATTCATGATTGCCTTCAATTCGTATCCTATTGTTTATTGTTAATTATTCTATATAGTAAACTCTGTCTGATAGCTATCCATTTCTCGTTGACAGTTTCTTTAGGTAAGTTGCTTCTTAATTCTGTTCTTCTTTAAGTTTCCCGATGTTTATCTTCTTCTGTGATTTTCTCTTCTTAATTTTGTTTAGTTCGAGGTTTTCGTCGCTACTTATGTCCGCTTATGGGTAGTTCTATGCATTCTTTGCATGCGCAGTTCCTGCATCTTTATCTAATGAGAACGTAATTGATCGCACATTCGGCCGTAAGTTACAATTATCCAAGCAATCGCCATTTCAGTAGACTTCATAGATAGAAAATGAAAACATACGTGAACTAAACATATGGTCAAAAACGTCAAAAGTATAATAAGCATATTGACTGTTGAAGCATAATCCAAATATTAAATTAAAAATTAATAAATGAAAAAGTGAATAAAGGAATTTTATTAACTTGTATCGAACAATTAAACATTGTGGGAAACAATGACGAAAAAATGACAAAACAATGGCGAAAGTTACCTTTTTTCTAACAAATCCACAATATATTTTTATTCATTCATAACCATGTTTAATTGCGTTGCATAAAATGTTCTAGCTATAACTTAAAGCATAAATAAAGTTTGTTAAATTAATTTTATTTTCAATACTACCATCCTATATATTGTTTCTTGCTGACACTCTGCAACGTAATAAATAGGATACATTTAAAATAAGCAATGGGTATTACGACACAATATTCAGCATTTTTATAGGCGGTCACATCTTTTACTCCACAAAACGCCCTTGCATTATCCGTAAAAGAGTCGACATCAAGTATAAATATTGAGGCACAGCTGACTTTGTGAGATGTTTAATAGGAGGGTAGGTTCCCATAATGAGGACATAATGAACATAATGAGGACGCACACAATAATGCTGTTCTGAGTATTGGAGAAAACATAGTATCGTATTTCTGGAACAACTCTTATCAAAAAGCTGAGATCAAATAAAAGCGCGATTATTATCTGAAATGGTCGGAATCTGGATGTTTTAACCTGAAAATTAAAACAAATAAATGTCTCATCTCGTCTCCATAAATATACAAGCGCGAAATTGAAACCGCCTCTTCCCGCAGTGCAGGAAGCAAGCAACAAAGTGGAAAGGAACTCAATGAATAGCTTCAGTATAGTATAGAACAGGTTGATGCAACTGGAAACATCTCAGGGCAAACAACAGATATTTGACATCATTGTAACATCAATTCCTTTATTTATATTTATATAAGAGCCTTATTCATTTGTATAACTTAATATATATATATATATATCTACATGACAGTAAAAATAAGATCGATTTCTACATCCTGTAATTTATATTTAAAATATAATTTTCATTATATATTACTATGTATTATATGCCTTATAAATATGTTCCTAAATAGCCTAGTTGATTATGTTGTCATTATATTATTTATATATTAAGTTTGAATGTGAGCGAAATGTGAATGAAAATTTTTTTAAACTGTTTAGTATGAGATTTTTATTGAAAAACACTTTTTTTTAAATAAAAGTAAACAATTGTCAATGACATATTCCGGATCCAGGAATGCTTCCGAGGCTTCCGGAAGCATGTTAGATTTTCAGAACAGAAATTTGTTTAGTCCAAGACATTTTTAAGGGACGATTTTTAATATAGAAACGAAACGTTTGTCCAAAACAAATAACATGCCCTTTTGCACCATGAGCATGTCTTTTGCACCTTTTGCACCATGAAGCAACAGTTGATTAATATGTATGGTATAATATTGCGCAAATAACTAACTTTGAGAATATAATTTTCAATTTCATATTTTTATTCTGCATAACTGATAATAACAAGGTTCTTCATTACTCCTGTAATATGTAAGGTCCACTTTCTTTGGATTAAAATATTTTGAGAACTAGCAGGCGGATAGTAATTATTTGTATTAGATGTAAAAAAATTGTAAAAATAAAAATGTATTTGATGTAAAAATGTATGTACAGCCTTAATTTATGTGTTACATTTAAAATGAGCACTTTTAAAACGTTACAGACATATGTATACAAATTCTTCTGTTTGTATTATGGTCTTATGGTTTATCGTTTTATTAATATCTTTTATATATTATTAATTTAACAAGGTATTGTATTTGAATTGTGTGTATCTTTACATTAAAGGTAAATATTATTGACACTTTTTGTTTTAATTTATATAAAATTAAACAGATCTACTTTTTGTAACAACGTTATAATGAGTGCCCTCTTGTTTTTAAAAATAAAATTTAAATCGGGCTGCGCATAGATAATGTTTGTCCAAATCTGTTAGTAAGTATGTGGTTTTTGAATGTTGCTGTATTTAATAAACTAAATTTTTATACCTGCAATAAGAATTTCTATTTCTAAATATTATTCAATTTTCGTCGTTTCACATCAATATGAAGCGCCTTAATTTGTTATTGGTGAAATTTATACTAAATCATTTTCTACATTTTTCATTGATTGAATCAATTTAAACTGTCAACATTTCATATTTGAATTGACCAAATTTACTAGAGAAACAGAATAATTTAAATGAAAATGTTAGTTGACATTTCGTCAGGAATTAAATTCCTTTTATCATGATATATGTGTTTGCTATATACTGTATTAATTTAAACATATGTAATTTATGTTAATTAAAAAACAATTGTTTATATTTTAGAAAATGGAACATTATATAATAAGACGACAACAAGTAAAGAAAGAGAAGATTAATTCATTTTAATGTAAACTATTTTTCATTGATCTGAGTTAAAGATTTTATTGATATTTTTAACAATATTTGTTCAATGTATATCTGTATTAATTTAGTAGTTTATCATAATTAGTCTTGCAAAAATTACGTGCTACTATTTTATACAAGAAGACATATTCGTGAATCATCAACCAATTTTTAAAATGAGTTTTTTATAAAAATATTTATTAAAAATATATAAAAACTTTCGTATTGTACCTCGTCCAACCACAAACCGCTCAGATTGTGAGAGTACGATAACATTCCGATGCTTTATGTTGGAGAGATACACAGTCTTCTTAAGTTATCTTAGGTCATCTTAAGTCATCTTATGTCATATTAAGTAATCTAAAGTCATCTTAAGTCATCATAAGTCATATTAAGTCATTTTAAGTCATTTTAAGTCATCTTAAGGAGTACAATTATTGACGATTATAGGTTTCTCGGAATAACAAATTGTTATGGTGAGTGAAAAATAATTTTTACTATTGGGAGAATTCAAATGTTTCAAATTACTAGATTGAAATGGTTTCAAAGACTAAATGATTTAATCCAGTATTTATATATATATATATATATACATTGATTATATAATGCTGTTATAGTATATACTGCATTGCGATTATAGAACATGTGAGAGAATAATCAACATTTTCCAGAAAACACAAATTAGAAATTATAATAATATTAATAAGAGCTGAGGTAAGCAGGATTTGTTAAGAAGGGCGCAATATTCATCAATATAGGAAGTGGGTCGTAGAATGATTGTCTCGGTTGTCTGTTATTTTGCAGAAAAAGTATTATGGTGTTAAAATGTGATAGACTTTTAATAATTCTTTTTTATCCTTTTATTTCATGCCAAACTATAATTTAAAATGTCCTATCTCAAAGTATACAAAATCTCCAAAATACTGGTTTATGTAACTCATATAGTATAAATGGTTCTGCAATTTAGCGAAAATCTACATCATTATGTTTTCTAATTTTATAATAGTTAGGTCGTAAATTTTACTATCTAGCAATAACGCTAAAACATTTATTGATTTTTACAACAATCATAACATTCACGAGTTTTCATCAATAAAAATAACGTTATTATAAAGGCGAGTATCCCGCAATTGTCAAAATAGTTTGAAAGATTTGTTTTTGCTCCCTCTTGATCCATTAGTAAATTTTATGTTACCTTAAAATCGTCATAACATGCAACAAAATCCAAATTTTAATTTAAACACAAATTGTAAAATAATGTATATATTTATTCTCATTGGTATGACTGTTGGTGAAATATAACTAATTCATATTCTTCTAAATTGTTCATATTTCGTTTAAATAGGGTAAAACAGGGAATACTTTTTTTTCATTCGTTTGATGTAGCAAAATAATTTTCTGACCTATTCAAAATGTAATCATTTATTTTTCGATTTATAAATTATATTTACCTATATTGAGTTGAATGTAAAAGGTTATTATTAAATTAAATAAATTTGAAATGCAAAGATAGGGAACTTTAAAAAAAGACTCGTAATTCGATGGAAATTTCGCAATTTTTAATATTATTATATTCTATTACCATTCAAAACTAAGCAAAGTAGTTTTTATTTTATGAAATGACAAGGAAGAAATATATAAATTACTCCTTTTTTATCCAATTATAAAAACCTATAATTAACCATTAAATAGATTAACCCTTTGAAATTATATTAATTAAACATATAAGAAAGTTCGTTTACAATATATTAAACTTTTATTATGTGCGAATAAGAATTTGTTTTACTATGTGCATTACATCAATTTTATTTATTATAAATGTATCTTCTCATTAATGTACTTTATTATAATGGTAAAACAGAGAAAAAAATTAAATTGGGACTAAAACACACTCTTCATGACTTTTATAAAGTTCTTTTTCAAAAAGGAGAAATAAGAAGCATAGAATATGGAATATGGAATATTTTAGAGAGATTTAAGATTATTTTCTATAAGAGTGTACAATCCAGCGATCCTTTTACCTTCTAGAATAGGGTTAGGAAAAGTGTTATATAATGTATTAAGTAAATTTAAAACTCTTTAAACTACTATTTTATTTATCAAATTTAGAATAATTTACAGAATCTCTATATATAATGAGAACGTCCCTCTTATAATTATTAGTTGAAAGCAAAACTTTTGGTTGGTTACAAGGTACTGTTAGATCGCATAGGTAAAAACGCAGACCGTAAAATGCTAACATTATGCATCATGTAAACCACTTATTTATGAATACTTTGACATTGTGAGTTATTTCAGTTATGTGAGTTATTTACCATTTACAGTAGCTATAAGGTTGGAACAACGCATTGTACAGAGTGCATTGTATAGAGTGTAAGTATATTGTCCAGTTATTTTCTACTGATGCCATAAAACTGAAAACTGTATAGTATATATAATTATATTAATAATCACAACAGGACACCTCCATCCTTTTTAGGACTATCATGCGGACCGCATACACTATTGCAAAGTCGACGGGCATTTAAAAGCATTCACAAATATATCCAGCCTCGAGTGTCTCCCAAGCATCATCCAATTTATTCTCGGTGTACGCTGTGGGATTGGAACTTGGGCCGGAGTATGAAAGAAAAATATTTTGCCAATCGTTCTGGTGTAAGGTGTCTTCATAGACATGATGGGAAGTGATGTTGATTGGACGCCCAGAAGTGGCATAAAACCAGGACTGATAGGGTTCCACACCATCTGCTAGTTGTAATCCACCAACCAGAAACAAAAATATAGGAGCACCAAGGTTTGCACTTCCTGAAACGGAGAATGCAGGGTTTAAAATAAACGTATAGCTTAGGATCATTGTTCTATTTGACGCAAGATTTCGTACATATTTATTATATATCCAGCTTATATAACAGCTGTTCCAAATTGTTAATGACACGTAAAATGTAGACATTTAAGGTACTTTTTTTCTGTAATATTTCCTTTAAAAAAAATTACAAATATTTTACAACATTTTGAAAAATGAATATTGCTGATAGTTTTTTGAGATATGGTAATGACAGAAAAAAAGTTATAAAAAGTATCTGATGTTTGTAGCAATGAACACAAAAAATATATATAACTCCTCGTACGATACACAAAAAATGTCAACACAATAATAGGCCTACTGGGTAGAAAAAATAGAATATTATTCAAATGTTAGCAGAATTATTTCATTTTTCAAGCTTTTGAATAATTTCTTTGATATGTCTTTTCATCCTTATCGTTGAAAACCATAATTTAATCTTTTGATAGATTGTTTATATTTACTGTTTGTTTTTTTCTTTCATTTTTTTCCTTGTTTGGCCTCTCGACTGCTCTTTCTGATAGCCAATTCCTTTGATTCTTCTTAAGACAACTCAAGCTATGCTGCAAATGTATATTGAATCTCCACTATACACAATGAACACTCTTCTGCCAGATGGTAACAAATGAAGCTATATGACGCTAACAAATGAAATTTTATCTAGACACACACGGTAAAATAATACTATTTTTATAAATAGCAGTAACAGCAATTACGGAATTCTTTAAGTGATATATACAAATATTATTCAGTCGTCACTCATTTTGATAGTGTAAATTATGTCGCTTATAGCTACAGCTGATTGTTGATATCAATTCATCTAACATTATAAGATGACATTTCTCAATTACAATATATTAACAAACTAGCAGGTATGGGACGGAACAAAGTGTATTCAATCAAGAAGTGTACTTTTTACAAATATCTAAACGCAAATATTGAAGATCTTTTTCATACTGTGGTGATAAAACACATTTTATTGTTTGATTGACATGTATACAATATTTGTTGTTAATTTTCCTTGTAATATCTAAATGCTTTGCTACTACAGTTCTTATCGTACTTGTTTATCTCACAATACATGGTAAACCATAATTTACCATATTCTGTTCATTTTTTCTGTATGATAATAAATGGTAAGTATATTTGAGACCCAACAATTTACAGTTTTATTACCTTCATTTATACCGTTTTTACCATTTTAAGCAAGAGTCTATTGCAAATGAGTGTATAGATAATATCCTATAAGAGCCGCGGATTTATTTGCTAATTTTGTAGCCACTTTCAATTTTAAAGTAGAAGTCTGCACCGTGATTTGTTTTGACGGATTGAATTGAGGATTCCACAATTTTTTTACAAACGACATAAACAAGATGGTCTCAGTGCGCAAAATGAGATGATTTTTGTGTAAAAAACAATGACACTGGTTTAAAAAAATTGATGTTTTGGCCTTTGAATTCATAGAATACAACTAATTTCTCTCAATACAGGCTCATTTGTGGATTATAGAATGTGAATTCCAAATATTTCGTTTGCTCCTTCACCACCAACTTTAGCGTCGTATTTCTGAGAATTTTATATACATAATATTGGAAGTTTTCCATACCTGTCCAACACATGGTGTTTGCTAATGTTCATTAGGTCCAATTCTATTGTTTCATTTCTTACTTCGACACAATTTTGTCTTACTACCTATGATATGTGACTCGGTATATACAATAGTTATGATGTTCCATGTTCTATCGGTCTATCGGGTTTAGTCTAATTACGTCCTTTACCGCGAGTTCTACTTGGTGATCCTCGGGGCTTTGTCCCAAGTTGTCTTAGGGGTGCTTCCTGGCCTGATAGTAACATCTTTCCGCAACATCTCAATCTATAGTGTAGCTTTGTGTAATTGTGATATCCTACGTGGTTTTCTTGGCAAAAATCAAAAGTATTTCAGATGCTTTCTTTTGGGTGATTTTAGCGGAACCATTTTTTTCCCATAATACTTATGCTTTTTCATTTTATACCATGTCTTGTGCATGATAACTGGAGTTAAATGGCTGTTACATCGTTTCTGCTGATGGGATTAATGTCCTTCCCTTGTGAGACTGCGCCTTTGTATGAATCAAGTGTTTTTTTTTGTTTTTTTAAAGCGGCATTCTCGTCATCTCCTCTCACAATGTGAAGAATACAAGTTTTCCGCCATGTCTACCGAATGCCCTCTACAGCAGACCGGAGTGATTACTTGACTTCCTACTTGAAAAGCAGTTAAGTAGAGGTAGACACCAGCATCCACCGCAGAGGGCAAAGCATCCAAAGCAAGTGACGCCGATGCGTAGACGGATATTCATCCTAACGGATTGCTAAGACGCACCACAATGGCCACTGTCCATGAGCCTCTCTGGGCAGCCACTGAATTTAAAAATGTAATGTGGCCTGGTCAAGATTCAACCCAGGGTCCTTCTGTACTAGAGGCAAGCAAGTTACCTGAACGCCACCGAGGGTACATATTTGATGTTATAAGTCCTTCTTCTGAAGTGCCTGGTGGCTATCAAAGCGAAGTATATTCGTCGATCAATAATAATCGTTGTGTCTTGTTGTTAGTAAAGATGGCTGTAAAAACAATAATTTAGTGGTTGACTTAAATCCGGAGGAAAAATAAACAATTTTTCGCCAAAGTCGCCAATAAAAAAGTATATTGTACAAAAAAACAATGGCAATTTAAAGAACGTAAGAAGACGTGGAAAAAAGTTCAAGAGAAATAATAATAAAACTTTACTGAACATTTCTTGTTTTTTATATTATATTATGTATGCCTATATAATTAACAGCCACTAATTATAAAATACCAAATGAATACGAAAATACTAGAAAAAGTTAAATCATTAAATAAAATTTCATTATAATCCTTTCATTTTTTTTTTATTATTTAAAATGTATACCTATATAGAACATTTTTATCGACCTTCTAAAATCTCCTTCAATGGTTTATCTGGTCTAGCTATACTTTATTTGAACATTTAACGTCCTTCAAATTTATTTTGTTTGTTTATCTTAACTACCTTTGTATAATAATAAGTTTTTAATAATAACTATAAATACAATAAGTTTCATTTCTGCTCTTTCCTTTAATAAAATTTACAAGTATATTATATTGTGTCAATTTTTAGACCTTTTTTATATTCGAACGAACTATAACAGTATAGAACACAGGAGCTTCGGCTTCGTGCATAATTAAATTACTTTACTCTGCTTATAAGTGATTTTGCATTCAGTGGTCAAAAATAACATGAGATATCTTACCAGTGGGGTCAGCCTTAATTTCTTCAAGCAGTTTGTAGTACTTTTGTGCACTATCCACCTCCGCTAGGCGTCCACCACGCTCGTGACAGCCAATCCGCGCTTCAGTGAACACCTTCAACTCTCTAACAAAGAAATACTTCATGCCGTCCACTTCATTTGAGTGATAACACGGGATGCTCTTCCACCAGCGCTCTAAGTGATTCACAGTTGAGGCCACCGGATAGCCATATATTCCACAGATATGACCCGTGTTATTGTAGGTAATGAAGCATGTTGACTCTTGAAAAGCATTAATAGCACAACCAGCAACACTCGTGGCCGAAATGATCTCTGACGTCATCGGTTCTCTGTTATTATTGCCGGCCACTGTGCATTTAGTGGGCAGAATGTTTGGAGCGTAGAGTACGTCACACAAACATTTGCTAACCTGAGCAGTTAATACAAAAATAAAGAATAGCATCAGATGAACCTTGCACTGAAATAAAGCATAGCATCAATTTCTACTTTATTTGAACCCCTGAAACCACCTTTCATAGTAATGTTACCTCTGGTTTGTGTCACAAGTTTGAGTAACCATTTAAAAACTTTGTTTAAAATCATGTGACACTCTTAAATGAGTGATTGGCTAAATCTTAGAATAATTGTACCATATTTACATTTAATTGGTGCACAAGATGTACACAACAAAATACACACTGAAAGGGCTATATTAAAGAAAACTAACCGGATGGCATTAATATGTAATCACGTATCTGTTGATAAAACTTATAATAAAATGATCTACAGATAGAGTATGTTTATTTATTTATTTCAAATTTCTGATGTTGAATAAATTTGTTGTCTCAAACCGTTGTTTTAATAAATGAAATATTATTGTGTTGTTCTGTGCTATTTTGTTTGTCTTATTAAATATAACCGAATTCATTTCTCATCATCTACATTATATTAACAGATCAAACAAATGTCAAAAAATATTATCTTTCAACCCCTTCACACAGAATGTCACTGAACATCATATAACAACTACATAACCCATTGTCATTATTGAATGATCCAGTGCACCATTCATGCGCGGATTTAGAGGGGGGGCGCGGGTCCGCGCGGGGCGGGGGGGGGGGGGGGGGCG
>JAUZND010006128.1:0-10896 GCA_034780555.1 Coelogynopora nodosa | reverse complement strand
TTCCTGTTTGTCTTGACTCTTGTTCTTGTTTGTCCTGACTCTTGTTCCTGTTTGTCCTGACTCTTGTTCCTGTTTGTTCTGACTCTTGTTCCTGTTTGTCTTGACTCTTGTTCCTGTTTGTCCTGACTATTGTTCCTGTTTGTCCTGAATATTGTTCCTGTTTGTCTTGACTCTTGTTCTTGTTTGTCCTGACTCTTGTTCCTGTTTGTCCTGAATCTTGTTTCTGTTTGTCCTGACTCTTGTTCCTGTTTGTCCTGACTCTTGTTCCTGTTTGTGTTTGTCCTGACTCTTGTTCCTATTTGTCCTGATTCTTGTTCCTGTTTGTCTTGACTCTTGTTCTTGTTTGTCCTGACTCTTGTTCCTGTTTGTCCTGACTCTTGTTCCTGTTTGTCCTGACTCTTGTTCCTGTTTGTCTTGACTCTTGTTCCTGTTTGTCCTGACTATTGTTCCTGTTTGTCCTGTTCTGACTCTTGTTCCTGTTTATCCTGACTCTTGTTCCTGTTTTTCTATGTATGTTTCGGAAGACATGTTTAAAAAAGAAATCTTAAGATAAAAATCAATAAGTTAAATGTAATTATCAACATTTATTTATAGAATTTAATTAGGGATAAGTGATAATTTATTTTATATTTTATTATATTAAATATTATTATTGTATATTATGTAAAATAAGTTTAAAATCTTCCACTAAATAAAATACAATTATAGATATAATGAGTAGACCTACTGCCTTTTTTGTTTTTCAGAAAACTGGCTTAAAAAAGAAATGCACTGCCTGCAAAATTATCATACATGCAATGTGTATTCCAAAACTGGATAAAGTGAGTTTATTTGTTACCCTCCATCAAGAAACCAACCTTTTCTATCGTTTTTATTGCTTTTTATGTGTTTCAAAATGTGTTTTTTATCCTTAAATGATATTGATCGGTGTAACAATCGCATGAAAACCATATAAGAAAAGCTAGCTCACAATGAATGACATTTTGCAAAACTTACTAAGGTCAGTTTCTTGTTAAAGGTCACAAACGTGGTATAATGAATAATTAATTAAAACATTAGCGTGCGTCTGTGGAGAAAGTTATTTTAGGAATCTCTTCAATCAAAAGTATTGTCTGTTATTTATACATAACAAATTCGATCGATGACATTTTTTTATTTAGACTATAATAGTCGATAGAACTATATGTATGTTTTAGTTTTTAATTGTTTTAGTATGATTTTCTTCCAGTAATTCGAAAGTAATTGTTGAAATTAACACACATTTGGAAAGTCTTTTGTATCTCTATATTTTGTTGTTAAACATGTATATACATTGATAATAAAAACCAGTAATGTTCACTTGTGAAGAATTCGAAGATTCTAGATTTTTTGTGATTGAACAAGTTATATATATATACATATAGTTATGTTAAATATTAAAATTACAATATTTATAACTGTATTACAAACAACTGCGCTTTTGTATTCTAATATTATTTATATAATAAATTTATTTTATATATAGCAACTTTTTGAAAAACTACAAATTGAGTAGCGCGAATATTGTTGAATTGTTTGTTTTACACTATTGTATGTGTTGAACAGAAATAATTGTAATGATTTTATTGATGATTATTATTATAATGATTTTATTTTATGTGTTATTCTATGAGTCATACCATGATCTCAATAGTCGTATTAATCCAGTGATAAGGATTGCTTCTATACATATTGTACATAATGAGATGTTATACAATTTAAAAAATGTATAGCTTATTAAAGTTGACAAAAAAGCAAAAATCATTTTATTTCCGTGTAGTTTTGATTCCTTTACACTGATAAAATCATGATGGGGTACAGTAGTGCTACATTTACAGAGATAACAATGGATAGTATATAACAAAATTCGAACCATGAGTAGCAGAACCACAAATGTAATCGTATATCTAAGACCGTGTCTAGGTTATAGATAAAACCTGATGCCGATTTGACAAAATCTGGTATTGATTCAAAGTATTGTACGATATGAATGATGCTAATTCTAAATAATTTGAGATTGAAGCTGAAGGCAAGTATACAATATGACTGTTGCTAATTCTGAATAATTTGAGGTTGATGCTGAGGGCAAGTATACAATATGACTGTTGCTAATTCTGAATAATTTGAGATTGATGCTGAGGCAAGTAGGCCAGTTCTATAGCTGAGATAAAACGTTATTAAGAAATTGGTTTTTATACAGTGCTAAATTTAAATTAAAAGTTATCCCTGGTACTTAGAATTACAACTGGGTTTGGTGAAATCGGCATCAGGATTTATCATATAACATCGCGTCAAACAGAGCAGTAAATAGGAATTTTCAGAAATGTTAAAAAATGTAATACGAAATGGCGACAAAAAGTTTTTTTCCTCAAAATCCAACTCATTGTTATATAGGCTCAGTACACATTGCTCAAGTTTACACATTTCAGACTGATCGGTTTCACCCTTAGCCAATTGACAATTTTTTTAAGAGTTTTATACAATTCAAATATTACCAGTTGTTGGCTATCGTAAAATGCCCTTTCTTACGTTACACTTACAACCAAAGTGGCCAAACCGATGTGGGTATTTTAAATATCAACGAAATCATAATGGGCCATATTGCTGTGATTTTTATAAAATGATGCTCTCAGTCCAAAGGAAACAAAACTATTATTTATTACAAAAAATTAAATGTTTTCATTGTTTTTTGTCCAATGAAATGAGCCAACATTATGTCATAATGTATTCAATATATTATGTTTAGAAGCAAAATTGTTAGCGCTCGCAAACAGCGACAAAGATTATGTTATGCTGAAGAACAGTATAGAGGTAATTGAAAATTAATTGCTTATAATACTGTGTTTATCAATATATAATGTAGACCTAATATTATTCATTAAAAAATATTCGCTTTGATAATCTCTTGCCTTTTTAATTTTGTGTACTGTATATTATATATATATCAATATTATTTCATGAATTTCAGAAAAAAAATACTGATATGTGTTTATATATAATAATAATATATGTATATTTATAATAATAATAGTATATATATATATACGAACAATATAACATTAAATAAAAGAAGTTCTATCAACAATTTAAAAAGTATAAAAATAAGCAGTTATTAAAATGTAAAAAATTGTTTTAATAAATGTATGAAGAAACTGTCTAGCTATTGCAAATAAAAAGTAAAGAGATTATACTATTTTTATTGTTGTATATTATTGTTTATTTTTCTATTATATATAAGCCTGCGTCGATTTGGCCAAAATGGCTTTAGTTAGTAATACCATAACATGAAACAGTTTACACCAGTTTCGATTTAAGTGAATGTTTTTTTTTTAGAAATAAATATATAATTAAAAGAAAAATTAATAATTTTTAATTTATTCTTAATTCTAGGTTCTGGGAATATTTTGTTTAGATTACGGTAAAATGTAACAGTTATATAATATCTGTGCTATATAAATTCAAATAAACACGTATGAAGATATGTTTAAAAATGTTACCGAATATTTTAATCACTGCTTATGGCAAAGTAGCCTACTTACAGCTTTACAGATTGCACTTGCAAATGTTCATTAAAATTGGAAAAATTAGAAAATTATCAATGCGATTTTGGTTCGAAATAGTTTATGTGACAAAATATACGTTTTAATTATGGAGACTGTCAGATAAAATACTCAAAACTGAAATAGACATTGTAAAATCTTTACATGTGAACTGGATTTGGGATATGTCTTGTTTATTCTATAAAACTCCTATCATTGAACATAAATTAGCAAAGAGATCACAAATATTTACAAGCATATTTTTTATATTGAGCTATATATTATGATAAAACAATCATACATAATTCAATTTTTCTGAAGGAACTACAGACATAAGTTAATTCAGACAAACTTTGTGATTATAAATAATATAAAAAGTAAAAAATTATACATATTAATAATTTTGAAACAACTGACTATTTTAATAAATAAGATCACTCATAAATGAAAATTAAATGATTATTATTTACAATCATCTTAATTGAATACATATCTATCCCAGCGAAGTTGAACGCATTAAAACAAACAATATATATAATACACACATGTAATATTGATTAAACAAAATATTCTTATAAAATTATTAAAGGTAGTAATTGTTTAAATATAGGAAACTTAATTAATATTTATAGACATTAGCTTACAATTAAAATCAATTTAATTATTTATTTAAATTGTTTTTAATTTTTATTAATTTACCTAATTTAATCTGTATATAATTATATATTTAATAATAATTATAACATACAAAAAACTGCAAAGAATACATATAAATATTTGCTGGTTATTAAACCATGCTTCTTGTCCAACAAAAAAGGATTTTGGTTTTTATTATAATGAAAAGGCAGGATAATAAATACATTAGAGGTGGTGTTACCTAGCTGTATAAAAACCTATAAATACATCTATTTTTCTAAGTATCTTGTCTGTTTATCATTAATTATCATGTCGTTCTTCTTTCGATTAGATTGTTTATAACAATGGTTATCCCTATCTGGTGATAATGAGTTTCAAAACAAATAAAAGCAAGTAGTATCATGATCTCGTTATACATTTTTAGATCAATTTCCGGTGTCGTCCCACCTTTCGTGAAGCCAGTGTCAGAACATACCGGGACGGCAAATACGTAGAGGTAACCGTATTCTTATCTCATATCTAATGTTGTTTAATTTGATAGTTAATATAGACGTCCTCATTAATTACTTATTTGCACGGAATTAAGCCGATTTCGTATACTCGTGTTTTTTCGTAGTAGTTCGGGATGGGGTGAGGCTTTGTGGCATCCTATATTCGGAAGTGTGTTAACATCGCCTCATGTTCCAACGGTATTTAACTGTCTGGTTGGTCAAAAATATAGAACTCCTATGAGAATTCTTGTTTGCAAATAACTTAGGTCTAATCTCTCGTTGTCTCACACTTGCGATTCCTCAACATATTTTCAACATAATATTCTTAACATTTCTCAAAAACGAAAACAAGTAGGCTGTACGTCAAACATAATACAGTCGAATACATTTTTTAGTTAAATGTATCTAGTCTACTTATGTCTCTTGCTATTCGATTAAAGAATGACTGAAATGTGTAAAGATAATTAGTCTAGAACTCCTACACCTAGCTAAAATAAATGTGTTATAGGTTTATTTAAATACTAATTGTTAATATTTAGAAATGGTATTGAGGTAGTCTGGACGTCGTAAAAAATATACATATATATACATAGTATATAACATTATACAAATTCAACTATTAATAAATATATAAATCGTATCATTTTAATTTTAAAGTTATGAAAACAAAATTGCTTTAAAAGTTGGTACTTAAATAATGGTATTTTATATTAAAATTATACATGAACAATTTATAAAGAATTACTGCCTTTTATACTCGTCAAGAAAATCGAGAAGTCGTCAAAACAATTATGAAAAGGTGTATCATTGTGACCAATTTATCTAACTTTACTGTTTATATATTTTTTCAAATTATATCATATCAATCGGTACACAACTATAGTTTACTTAGTTAATACTTGTAAAATAGTAATGAGTATTTGCTTATTTATTATTTGAAATAATTATTTGTTTATTAATGTTTTATTAAATATGGTAATGATTATTTGTTTATTTATTAAAAAAATTATTATTTGTTTATTAATGTTTTATTAATGATGGTAATTATTATTTGTTTATACATTTTTTAAAATAATTATTTGTTTATTAATAATAAATATGTATTATAAAATGTTTAATTAAAAAAATTATAAATTTTTGTTATACATTTTGTAATCATTATAATAATATAAATTATAATAATTTAATTATAAAAATTTGTTATAAAGTTTTAAAAGTTTCAAAATTCAAAATTTGTTTAATAATGTTTTATTAATGATGTAATGATAATTTCAAAATGGTTTTTAATTAGATCAATTATATGAGACCAAATCATGATATCAAAAATAGTATGAAAAATTTAAGTAAAAGTTGTCTTTATATTCATTCAATTTATTTAGTTATTCTAGAAATTTCCATTTTTATGTGAATGTGTATTTTGTAATAAAAAATGATGGAAAGTTTGTCGGAGTAATAACTCAGTTATTTTTATATAAAATCATTAATATTTAATAATAATTAAAATAGTAAAACGTAGTATCTTCGGAAGATCCTTTTATATATATTTCAAAACAATATAATCATTTATTCATTCATTTTATGTAACAAAACAAGTGTACAATACATTAGTGAAAAACTTACAAATTTTTTTCTCCAAAAAATCAGACAATAGCGGCGTATTTGCACGACTTTTTACGTCTGCTAAACTTATTTATTGTGGTTTATTTTTTTATGTTTTTTTATAATTCTATTTTTCCCTTAATTTGTTATTTTCTTGAAAAGCATCAAAATCGGCATCATTGGGTCCATCGAAGGCGTCAAGAAGGGCGATGTAAGCAATGTGGAAAGGTCGGTTTATTGAATTTGTTGACATCAAGTGTTTCATAAGTCTAAAGGAGTCTGATACTTAAATGAAATAATATTTCATGATTTTTATCGATTAGTATTCAGTTGAAATATTCATATTTATGTTTGTGTTATTTGTTATGTTAAATACGTTGTTTTATTTAAATTGTATTTCGGAATCTATTTTAATGGGCTAAACTAATGTCAGATAAACAGGGGACATTTTTAAGAATCATATATATATATATATATATATATATATATAAATGACTCTTATAACCTCGTGGCAAACCACACAGATTTAAGCAAATAACAAAGCAAAAGCAGTTTCACAAATTGACAACTGATCCAATTGTTTTCAGTAATATAAAAAAGTATCCTGTAAATCATTGGCAGAATCGCTGTCGTATTTATGTCGTATTTATATATATATATATATTATCTTATGAATAAACTAGAAGTCGTATTTATGTAAATAATTATTTATCATTTTTTCTACAATTCATTATAATATTCAAACAGTACTAACAACTTTCTGTGACATAATTAAACATATATTATTTTGAATAAATTTACGAAGAATGTATAAACCGAATTATCTAAGAGTGTTTAATATATTACAACAATATGTACAAAAAATACTCAAAGCTAAAAATTATATATACATTGTTTTTTCCTCTTTGTCACGATCTAGCTTTATTTCAATAATTCATGACTGGATTAACAGGCTACTAGTGGAAACAGTATGTTTTACAATTAGTTACATTGCAAAGTAAGTCATAAGCGATGATGGAAGGTTTTGAAAAAATTGGCTGAGGCTTAAATGAGTTTGTTAGATAATTGGAATTTCATTCTGTAATACGGTGATGAATCTAGCATATTATTTCAAGAGACTTATTACGTTACAATGCATGAAACTTGATTATCACATTGATCTGAGATTTTCACGTGAAAGTTATAAATGTTTGCATTAACTATTAAATATGGGCATAATTTTAAAGTATAAGTTTTCACGTTTATTTCTATTCCAGTCATTTTTACAAAAATTTCCCTTCAATAACAAAGTGAGACTTTACAAATGCCAAATTTTGGTATTTTTATTTTTTATTTATATTTTTATTTTCATTAAAATCTGATTTAATTAATATCTTTAACTATCGTTAATGTATCTTAAAAACGTTTAGTATGTATTTATTATTTATATTTAATTAAAGTTTAAATAAAATTAAATATGAGAAAAAAATTTAAAACATTTTTTTATTCAGATTAAAATAAAATGTATTGCTAATTTGTATTTTATCTAGTAATATACATATATACATATATATATATATAGTATATATACAGTATATGCTAGCTAATAACCATTTCTAATCGTTGATTTTTTTATTTTTTTATTATATTAAGTCGATATATTTACCAATCGTGAACATATCCACCATCTATTGTTTGACATTTTAAACATACATAATAACAGACGTCTGTTGTAGCAATATAAAAGTAGTATAATAAGTAGTATAAACGTTGCAGTAATATAAAAGATAGCATCTAGAGAGATAATAAATTGAAAGATTATAACCTAGACTATTAAATTATCTAAAATTCTGAAGGATAATAACTACAATAACTATCGAATTTATATTATTATGGTATAAAGACTCAGATTGTTTTTTTTCTGCATATATACATACCATTCACGGAAGTTTTCACCTGCATTTTCATTTTTTTTGTCATTTAAAATATTCTAATAATAGGTTTTGTTTATTAGTTTTCAAAAAATATCCGTCAATAAATGTCGTCGATTGTTTTTTTATTTACTTATTATACTTTATAATAGATGTATAGTTTTATGTATTCTAATGGGAGCCTTCGCTATATTTGATATATGTAATGAAATGTACAAAAGAGTGCAGGAAATAAGAACTGCAACAGAAACAGTACAACTAAATAGGAAAACAAAGTAGTTCTTTTTAATTAACATTCTGAAGCGCTCCGTGTCATTATTGAGTGTCATTATTATTCACTTAATTAGCTGTTTTGTGCTCCGTTAGATAAATAATATTATAGAGAGATCTAGAAATGCTTTCAGAAATTAATGTTAGAAGTTTAGATTTCCTGTAACATTAGTGACAGACTTAGGTTTAATATTTAGTTTATTTTGTCTACTCTTTAAAAATAAGTAGGCCCAGATAATTAAAGATAAAATAAAACTTATACATTTAATAGTTTTTGGAAATGTTTTTAAAATATCGCTTTATTTTGCATTTGTCATTCTCAATGTTTTCTATTTTTCAAATATTTATTTGTCACATGATTTGATAGATATTTGTAGATATTTGTTAATATGGTAATTTAATTGTAAGACGTTAAATTTTAAAATGTTAATTGTAAAATGATAACTTAACATAAAGACTGATATGAAACTAACAAACGTTTTATAGATGGCAAAATGTATATACAATTATTACAATTTTTAACATTAATAATTAAACAATAATTTTTAATTGATTGATTTGTAAGTAAAAGTGAAGATTTGTAATATTTAATTAATTGTTATTGAACAAAATTACATAATATTACTAATCAATTTAATAGAATTTATATTCTGCTTTAAGAATATTTTATGTAATACATAATAAGAACATATCCATGAACACTTTAATTATTTAAGTTATTTTTGAAAAAGAGAAGTGTTATGATATATTTTTAATCTTTTTATCGTTAGGATGTAATAGCCATCAGCTGTTCATGGTGCAAAACAGCTTACCACAACAAAATTACTTGTTTTATGATGCAACAAATTAATGAAGAGTGCTCCATGGGAATACACGCTGCCATATCTGTCCCTCCATCTTGGATAATCAAAATGCCACGAAGGGTAAGAACAACCCTTTTGTAAATACCCCTTTAAAGAACCCTGTCAGAAAAAATAAGTTTTGCCATAATGAATGGATTACAAAACAGAAATAGGTTATGTTAATCAATGCTAAAAAGCATCCAATTCCCATGTATAATGTTTTGCTTTTTTAGTATTTTAATGCTGAATATATATTAAAAATTATTTATTGGATGCAATCAATAATATTCCATACAGTACATTTAAAAACAAAATGCATTGTTGCATAAGTTAACATTAATCATGTAAATGTGACATTGCTAATACAAGAGTATACAAATGGATATTACTAATAATAATTATTATACATTAATTCTAATAATATACATATTTTAGCTTTTAGATTTTCTTTTATATTATTATATTTATTTATATATGTATGTATATCTACTTATATTTATATTTCTTTCATTAAATCAAATTAAAGAATATGGTCAAACATACCAGGAAATGTTAATACGTTTTCGCTGATTAGTCCAATAAAATTGAACAATAATATTTTACCATAAATATTACACATTTAAAATAATAATTGAAACAAATATTCGGATTAACAGATTAAGATAATGTAATAACATTAAGGTTTACTTTGAGCGAGCAAAACATAAATTAAGAAAATCATATAAATCCTGAAACCCGCAACCCGAGACCCAAAGACACCGTCATATAATTTAATCCATTATGAAGAACACTAAGAGCAGATTCCTTAACACCCAACATTGCTCTAAACGAATGTTCCAAACGGATAGCTCATTATATGTACTAGCTAAGCCGGGACAGAGATTTCCACGTTCGGCATTTCAAAAATTCATTAGGCGATCAAAGAAACCCCGGATTCTTTAGCAAGCAGATCTTAAGACACTTATGAGATAGAAACAACGACTGCCGCTACAGGAGAGACACGATTCCAGTTCTCACTGAGAGTGACCCACCTGGGTACTTCAACTTCCCGTGTATAAGCGACAAAAACGACGAGTATAGGTAAAGGTAATATTCAGAAAGTTATCACATAGACACATAGACACATTTCATACATACACACATATGTATACATACAAATTCGTACAACAAATATATTTACTTACTTATCATACTTGATTTACATCGTGCATACTTTTAATGTATTTCATAGTTTCCACCATGAACGTGGGCCCACATTATGATTTGGGTACCTAGGTACCTCAGTGATATTTAACTTTTTTTATATTTTAGTAGTTAGACAGTTGAATGTAATTATACTCCATAGCCCTTAATAAATATAAGCATTTTATTAATTTCATTACCAAGGTAATTAAGCTGTCATATATACATTCAACCGCTTTTTCCTTTTTATCACTCATATTGATTTTGTCTCTTTTACTTTCTAATCGTACCGACTCAGTGCTGTTGATGTATATTTTCCTTCATCTCTCTCAAACTCGCTCTCTCTTTCTCTCTCTCTCTCTCCCACTCTCTCTCTCTCTCTCTCTCTCTCTCTCTCTCTCTCTCTCTC
>JAUZND010006126.1:0-10897 GCA_034780555.1 Coelogynopora nodosa | reverse complement strand
TACTTTACATACATTGACTGACTTTGACCTACTTTACATACATTGACTGACTTTGACCTACTTTACATACATTGACTGACTTTGACCTACTTTACATACATTGACTGACTTTGACCTACTTTACATACATTGACTGACTTTGACCTACTTTACATACATTGACTCACTTTCACCAGCAAAATACTTTTCTATTATAATTATAGAATGCACTAATCATTGATAGCATTATTTTGTCCAAACTGTAACAATTAATTAAGTCATAATGTTTAAACCATAACAAAGCATTTAATTTATTCCTCATTAATATGTATAATTCCTATAAATAATACGACCTTGTTCAGTGTAGATAAGTCCTGCATGTTATACCCATCATGGGTATCTGACTGGAAAGTTTAATAACAAATTTAGATGATCATCTATGTGTGTCTGACATATGTAACAACTTTTGGTTATTAAGTATCATTTTATTGTCAGTTAATGGCCAAATATATTCTCAGGCAGTAATTCCACATTGTGTTAAAACATAGATGATTGAAGGGTTGATTTAAAATGTCTGCTTTGCAAATGCAAATTGTAAACTTATTCAAAACCAAACGCATATAATCAATTGGTTATCATTATGTCACTGAAACATTCTGCAAACCTTTATTATCTTATTTATGCATATGTTATCATAGCGTATTTGCATATTATTCAACAAAAAGAACAAATTTCAATAAAGTGATGTGAATCCATTCAATTTTCATTATCTGATTAAGGATATGTCTTATGGTTTGAGCTAAAGTAGAGCTAAACATATGCAAACACAAACAGGAAAAGTAGATTTTGCAAGTTTTTCAGTATTAAACAAGTATATTATGATAATATATATTCTCTGTATCAATAGCTTACTCTTAATCATAGCGGGAAGATTATAAAACTGAGTATGTATCTGCTTAAAATATTTTGGTGATTAATTTTGTAACATTTTACGCATTTTGTTCACTTTTCCAGATAGATCGACACAATAATTCTGGCTGCTTCATAACCAGCTTTATCAAATTGATATCCCTCCCTGTTAACTATATATTTAACCATGCTGAATATAAAATTAATAAAACAAATTTTAATAAAATAAAACCAAAAAATATCATATAGCATGAAAATAGGCTGGGCAAAAAAAAATGCTATCTATTATGTAAATATGATCATATAAAAAACAATAAGTTTGATGTCCAGATACAATAATCAAACAATAAATAGTAATAAATAAAAAATATCTTAAAAAAATATTAAATCTCATGTTGTTTGTACACAATATATGCAAACATACCAAAAGCATTATATTATTGTATAGAAAATCACCCAATCTTTTCTTTGAAATATTAATATCATTAAAATAAAACTACAAAATAATTTTTAAATTAATTTTTTTTAATTAATTAATTTTTTTAAATATTTTTTTTTAAATGATGAAAGCTATGAAATAACAACTATTATTAAAAGAATCAATATGGCAAATGTTGCCCACAAAGTGAAACCATGGTAGGAAATGAAAAAGAATTAATACTACTTCTACCAAATGGTCAACCTTGTTTTGTAATCATCAACATAGATATCCCATTTAAACCTTATAAAAGAATAAGTGAATGAATTCATTTTCTTTTTGTTAACTGCTAAGTTAATAGAATTCCAACTCAAGAAAAGCTATAAGTTGATGAAAGTTATTTATTTAATTCATTTCTTCATTCAGTAGTAGTTGAAATATATGTTGGTCAGGGAGAAAATTCACTTCCTGGAGGTCCTTTATATGCAGCATGCAAAAGTTTCATTATTGGAAATACAGAAATCTTATTTATTGACATAGAACTGTGCACATGTTAAAGCAAAAAGATAAAATAAGGTTTTGTAGCAATAGCTATATATCCAGTGATGAATGCTAGGCTAGGAATTTTGGGTGCTAAAGTTTTTGCAAATAAAATAAATGAAAAGAGAACTATTTAACATAATAGGTATACATAAAAAGATTCTCAGATATTTGGTAGAATATATATTTAGTGAAGAATGGTAAATTTATTAAATAACATTAATATTTATATTATGTAAATAAAACTATATGATTATTTATAAATAAAGTATGATATTAAATATTTTGGAACATATTACCATTATAACCATAGAAAAATATTAATTTATAAAAATCAATATAAAATGTACAAAAATTATTGACATAACATTTATAATATTTTAATTAAATTAATATGTAAAGTATTATATTTTATATATTAAAAATAGTTTTAGACTTAATATGATTGGTAAATAATGTAGATATATTTTAGAATGATAAAAATATTTAAAAAATTATAAAATAATAATAGTTATATTTTTTATAGTAATTGACCAAGTGCTAATTGTTATTTTACTTATAAAGAATATTTAAGTGATGGTAAGTATTTTTAAAGATAAATAATAAGAAACTACTGTATTACTGTATTATTATTATAGCAATAAACTCTGCTCAATTGATTATATCTTTATCAGACTTATTCTTATTTAAATAAAGAAAAAACAATTAAATACAGATATGAATAGTTAAATTGATACTTATGTAGATTTATAAATGTATAAATATAGAATAATTCCTAAAGGATATAATCTTAACTATTACTTATTATAATACAATACATATATCTAAAATGTCATGAAATACAATTATATATATTAATCAATTAATGTAATTACTCTTTGCATGTTTATGAGGATTTGATTTAGGATTATGCTAGGTTTCATTGCTTTAGAATAATACATAAAATTAATGTATATATTTTTATCATTAATTTTTACTTCAGGATAATATAGATTTAGAAATATGATAATAAATAAGTAATTAGTGAAAAAAGGACAAAGTATTAAAATTTTAATAAGATTTAGTATTAAAAATATTGGACTATAGAATTAAAAAGATTTATTTAATTTTTGTATAATATTTTTGTATAAACTTATATTTAACCATAATTTAATATATTTAATGTTAAACTATACAGAGATTTATAAAATTAAAAGCATCAATCTTATGGACATTCTGAAAATGAAAGTATAAAGTATATAAACAATTTATGTATATAAGTAATATTATATATTAATATTATAGAATGCTATTAATATATCATAATATATTAGACAATAAGGAATATAATATTTATCTAATTATGCTGGTAACCATAAAAAACCTTTTTATTTGGTGCTAGTAATGTTAATCTTGATTTAGTGGTAATGTTACTAATCTGAAACAGTTTAAAAATATATAGAAATAACCTGCATATCATGTTAATTAAATAGGTTAATAAAATCATATAATTAATTGACTATATGGTTAACTAAATGTTTAACAGAGTACTACTTTCCAGAAATGTCTGTATGTGAGAAATAAGTAGAATGGAATCAAACTAATTAAAATCTTTCAAAATTAGTTTAAATTATTATAAAAAGAATGAAGACTATATGTAATGAAGTTTAAATGTAAATATACTACTTCATAATAATATTCCATGATACTAAACTATAACACAAAACATTAATAAAACAGAATTTTTTTAATCTACTTTAATTACTATAATGTACTGATTATAATCTCTGATTATTCCTGGCATCACCAGTGAATTTGACTCGCAACCTTCTTTAAGTCTAATCTATTCCCTATACCATTTTTATTAATTACAAAACTGAGGCAAAAATATAAAATATAAGCTAATGGTTAAGATTATGCAGTGGCTATTCAACTGGTACTGCCATAATAGTCAAATGGACTATTCAACCAGCCTTTTTTCTGAGAAATTCCTTAAGGCTTGTTTCATTATTATTAATATATACTATTAATATTTATTATAAATTATTTTTATAAACACCAATGAAAATATTAATAAAATATAATAATAATAATAGTAACAAAAAAACAAATAACTGGAAAAATGCAGTTGAATAGACTATTAAACTATTTTGCAGGAATCAGCATTTTAACAAAACAGACTATTCAACTGTTTTTTTCCAGACAATTCTATGGCCTGTTTCATTATTATTAGGTCACATCTATATTCCACAGAATTACTTTAAGTGATAATAAACTTAAATTAATTTTTTTATATGTTTATGACTTGCAAATTGTTCATAAAATTATTATATATTTAATTCAAATAGGAATGTTATAGTAGTTGTAATGATATATAAAATAAGTAACTTTTTCTTTTTTATCAGTAAGACAATAAGAATTTTTTTAAAGAATTTAAAAATATATAACAATAGAAATTTATTCTCATAGCTATAATAATTCTAACCATATAGTTGTGAAACTTCATTAAAAAACATTTTCTCTAAATTTGTCAATATTTTTTGTTTATATTTTAAAGTTTATAACAAAAAAGCTGGGGTATATAGACTTTAAGCTATTTAATTTTCTCAGGAGATATATAATTTGCCTTAGTCTATTTTTCTAGGAATTCCAGGAGATATAGCCATTCTATAGACTTTGGGTTTTTTACTCTGGAATTATAGCCCATGGACCATTATAGAGTTATTATTATTATAATATGTGTTAATAATTATTTATGTAAACACCAATGGCAATGTTAATAATATATATTAATATTAACAAAAAATAAATAACAGGAAAAAAATTTGCTAGAATAGACTATTTGACAATTTTACCAGTACTGCTTGAAAAGCCACTGCATTAAGATTAATGAATTTGTATTCATAAGAGAATAATTATATTATTAGATTTATTTCTAAAAGTAAATAAAATTCTGTGTCTGTAACATAGATATATTTTATAATAAGTTGTTGGTTTCCAATTGTTATGCAATAGGATCTATCTGTATATCAATATGATCACATACTACTTATTCAATTCAAAGACATTTCTTATTCATATTAAGAAGTTGGCCATATATATTTGATGGCCAAATATTTCATTGTTTTTTAATAAATACATATTATAATACCTGTGTGATCTAGTGTGATCTAGAGTGATCTAGTGTGATCAGTTTGATTAGAATTCACGTATTTGTATATATAAATTTGTATTTGTATTTGTATATGTATTGCAAATATACCTAACAAATTCTAAAAACTAATTTTAAACAGATTTTTTGTAGGAATTGAAATCGCGCTTATTTACTAAGTTAATTTATTATATTGTCCAATAGTTGTAATAAACAAAAACTGTTGCAAATAAAAAAAATTAACAATAATTTGAAAAATAAATAATCAAATTAAATAACGTAATAATAAATTATCATTATTATTTAATTTCACAAAAGACACTATACAAACGTAAAAATATATATTTTTATAATCATCATTAACTGTCTGATCGGATACAGATAAAGTGATGGAGAACTATATATAAGGGGTCATTCACACATGACGTTACGCAAAAAAGGAGTTTTTAAAGACCCCTATGTCCCGTTATGCACCGTCATGAAACAGCAAACACCACCTATTAATAATTTTAAGCGCGGGCAGATACCCCCTTCTCCTTTGTAAGAAAATATATAATTAATTTTAACCGTTACACATCTATCTGAATGAAATAATGGAAATATATAATTGGTTTATTTTATTTTAAATTATCCAAAACACACTCATTCATAATTTTCTTCTTTATGTATGCTTAACGCACACTAATTAAACAACACATTTTTTTTCTAACTTAATCAATGAACTGCTCGGTTTTATTTAAAAAAACATATGAGCGTGACGTAACGCAAAGGCATTTACGTTTTTTGAGCCCTAGAGGTTTTTGTTAGAGACCTTATATGGCTTTTTTGTGTTTTTATAACGCACCCTTATAATTGCCTCTAAATCGTACCACATCCCAAAATGTCCCCTACTGTAATTGCATCCTACAATAACCCAAAAGTTCAACTGTATCCCAAAAATAACTATGTATACCCCTAAATTAACCCAAACCCCTTAATATTAACAATTAAATATTCTTTCATATACAACACTAATAAAAAAAACAGAACATAAACCACTAAATACCGATGTAAAAGGAAAATTGCACATATTAAAGAACCATTAGCCCGTGTTTAGAACATATAGATTAATTAAACCTATAAAAAATCAACATTCAATTGAATAATTTTTTTATAATTTTTAAAAATATAGATATATAATTATTATAACATGTAATTACATAAACATATAGCAGAGTGAACTCGTGAAGAATACTTTATGCAGAGTATTCTTAATTAAAAAGTAATGTAATTACATTACAATTGCACAGTATGACATCATTCATTTTTAATGTGCATATAATATACTTGTTTACAGTATAATCAGTACTATTTTAATAGTAAATTAAATAAAAGCATGAACATTTTCATTCTGAAATCGCATTTTTAACTGGGCCTAATATAGCTATAGGCCCGAATATAAATAAGAATTATCCTATTAATACAATTGACAATAGACTGTGTCCACCAGTAGTCCCTGCAGACGCGAAACAGAACACATCATGCGATATGATCGAGCTATAATTATACCCAAAAAATAAGGAACGTTCACAGATCGACATTCTATAAAATATACAAAAAAAGTTCGGACAGTATCGCAGAGAAAATCAGAACACGAGCACGGGACAGTTCACAAATTTTTCGTGGATACTGCAATGCAAATTGCAAAAAATATTTCTTTCATATATAGCGGAACTATGTAAAGAATTCGAAGTATTCAGTTGTTAAGAATGTACGGCAAATAAATCACAGTTTCAAAGTGGCTACACTGAAATATAATTGTTTGATTATGTAGATGTCCGGGTGCTAGCCAAATATGTTAGCTAAACATAAAAAAATGGATATAAATAAAGTTTCATTATAGCAAAAACAATTTTTTCCCAAAATGTTAACGTTTGAAAACATTCCAAAACGATTGTCAAATATTATATTATGCTGAAGGTGTGAAATGTTATCTCTGTTGTATTAACATACATCGTTACTAAAAATTATACAGAGATACTCAGAGAGAGTTTCAAAACTGCGTTCATATAATAAGTTGCAACAAGAAGTTAACGTTAACCGTTACGTCTCCCGCGATGTGCACTTTTAGTAATTTTTGTAAGCAAAACACTATTTTTCAATTTTCAATGAGCTGAGGGTTATTTTTTCCGGGAAAAACATTTGGTATGTTTATGAACTCTTAAATGAATGATATTAATTACAGTATACACAAATAAAACTTAAATGTATATCACATGTATTCATTAAGTTTTTCGCGTATGTTCCAGTATCAAATTCATATTAAATGCAACACACGTACATTTTCAGTACGCATTTCAACATTCTAGTATAAATTAAATATTCAAATTAACATGGGATATATTATTACTTGTAATGTCCTAAAAACTTGGTTGTTCCGCGATGATGTACGGTAGCGTAGTATATAGTACAACAAAGTAAATTTGGGGTTGTTGAATATTGCACTGCAAAAATTTAGCTATCCCCGGTATTTTCACTTTCAGACATTTCTCTAAAAATAACAGATGGAATTATACACTACGCAGAAACGACATGAATTTTAAAATATTTAATTCATTATATTTTTTACGAATTTTTGTAAATATATAATATATTCATATAATAAATTATACAAACATTATTGGTGATATACTTTCTATTTTGAAGAAAGTATATAAAAATATTTAAGTTTATGTATATTCAATGAATAATATTATAAATAATCACACTGTCATTTAATATGATTACTTGACTCATATTTTCATACTAGGCCAACATTTTTAAAACCTCTATCAGAATGATTATAACCTACGTACGCTAATGCTATCATACTCCTCAATCAAGTCAAGCCTAAGCTAATTATTTTATTAATTGACTTATAATCCGTCCCTATATCCTCTACACCTTAATAGTTTACACTAATTATTAGCATTTGTTTTTCATTTCAATATAAACTTTGCCGCAGTCATAATAATTAACGTACAATCTCACAAAAATAAAATACATTTGTTTATTTATGTATTCAAGGTCGTCTTAGCCGAGTCAAGTTTGAGATTTGTTTCAGAATACCTTCTGGAGACTGGCTCGAGTCACCCTTGAGGCTTACTCGAATAAGACGATCTCAAGATCTGATTCGGTCTTGAGACTGCAGTCTTACTCGAGTTTCGTTTCAGAATACCACCCTTAATCAATTATAATATTATTTTTCAAATATATAAATATTTATGATTGCATTCTTTATATTAAAATTAGCTTTTTATGTACATTCTTTTAATAACTAATTTATTTAGTAATAGAAAAACATATTTAACTATGTTTGATGTTTATGCAAGGTGATAACATAATTAAGCGGTATTTTTTGTTATTGTTTTTTTACATTAAAAATAATTATTAGAAAATTTTGAGCTACATTTAAATTTATGTAAATATTTAACAATACTCGCGGGATAAAAATTTACGTTTTTATTTTGACATATTCTAGATAAAACGACTAAATTAACTAAATTGAATTTTTATGAATAACAATATATTTTAAACTGTTATATTTTATAAGAAACAAAATTAATTAAAAGTATATATTCTATAAAAAAAATCAAATTTGGGATATTTTTTTATTTTTATCCCGAAAATCTTATTCCTTAATAAAATTTGTTTATATCTCTTGTTATTTTTTACAAAGTTTTACGGATATTTTCAACACATCTTCAAGATGTTGCTCTTTTCAAAATCAAAATATTTGGCCAAAGTTCCATATGTTAAAGCAAATTCAATTATTCGATGTTTGTCAGGAGTGCCTGATAAACTTTCCACTCCTATGCCAGAAACAGAAAGTATTCATAACAACTCATACACCAAATTAATTGAGATGTGCAATACTGATGCAGGTAATACTCTGTACTGGAAACTTCAAGCAGATTCAAAATTGCAATGGATGAAACCATATGACAAAGTCAATGATTCAGACTTTGCTGCTGGAAACATTAGATGGTTTACAGGAGGACAACTCAATGTTTCAGGTATATAATATATACAGTTCAAGTTTATATTTTATCATGTATTATTTAGAGATCACTGTAATAACCAAAGTTGTCTAAACTAGTGTTGGCTGATTCTTAATCAGGAACACCAACTCACCCCCCCTTAACTTTAATTAAGAGTTAGGTAAAAAAAGAGGCTTTGCAATGCCAATACTATAGCAGTATTTGTTGTATGAAATGTATGTTAACATCTTTAATACATTAATGAATTTTTAAAGTATCTAAATTTAACTTTTTAATAATGTAAAATAGTAATATTATGTTGCAATAAAATAAAATTACATGTCAGTATCATATTAAAATAACCAAAACATTACAATAATGAATGTAATACTGATGACCGAATGTGTTGCTTTTTAGTAATTTTTTTTATTTAATGACAATGTTATTCTTTAATCATTTGAAACACCCACCCCTTAAATAAAATTGGCCGACACTAGTTTAAATGACTTTGGTTATTACAATGACCCTTTAATAAAAGAAAATTAAATTAGTATTTGTTCTTTAAAATATTAATTTAAATGTTCATTATAAATATAATACATCCTATATTTAAATACTATAAAGCAATTTAGAAGTTTAGTATCCCAAATTAATCATTATTTTTCACTATTTTTATGTCATTAATTTTTTCAGTAACATAATCCAAAAATGTTTTTTTTATATCAAAATATTGAAAATAACATTTATATAAGGTATTGCTATTGACTTGTTTAGTCATCAAAAAAGTATATAATAAAATCAGTAATTATTATGGTAAATCAGTAAGAATTTACATATCAATGATATGTCTATATCTACAGGGACAGCTCTGGGATAGGTGGGTGGGTTCAGGGGGTTTAAACGGTCACCCTCTCTAGTGCATAATTATTTGGTTTGCCCTTCTGAAAATAATAAAGGACTAGTATGAAATGTATCTTATTCTTGTTTAAAATAGTAAAATATAAACAAATTATATTTATAAAGTGCCCTTTTTCAAAAATAATCCTCCAAAAAATTACTGGATTCACCCCTGATCAGTTGATATGATGGAATCCAAATTGCAATGTTTCTGTATAATTGGAATAAGAGTATTTACAGCATGATTTAGCACTTCTATTAAGAAAGCTTTAAGGATTATTTCTCTCAATTTTCCAAAACCCATTGACCTTAGTACCAAGCATCTCTTGCATACTTTCTATCAAAATATTTCATCCATTTCTACAATCTTTGGTGCCAAAGTGATTGAATCTAAACTAAACCCTCTAGATGCACCAAATATTGAATACCTATGACCATATATGGCAAATATCTCAAAGGAACCTACTCCAATTTACAGCTTGGTTTTTGGTATCTACTATAAAATTGCATAATGTTTGGTTACAAATAACATATTTAATCAAATTATTATTGGATTGTGTAATATCAACAATAAATGTAGGGGTATGTGGTCTACTGGCCATTGTCAAATTTAAATTATGGTAATTAAATAAGGAAAATGAAATAACTTATTTAAACATAGTAAAATATCAACAACAAAAAATCTTTTATTTGCGGGAGTTCTGCCAGCTTTTACCAGAGTATGGTCATTTTTATGCTGAAGACTATATCATCTTGAATCAATATAAACTTGATCTATATAATTATATTAAATTTTATACAGTGTTTTTTCATAAGTTATATTCAGCAATTATTATACATTTATACAAATTTATACAAATTTTGTGAATACTACAGAAGGGGCCTCTGCCATACAAGAGATGTCCCTTTGCAGAGCTAGAGTAAAGGCCCCCCCCTCAATTGGAGGCCCCTTCCGATTGGAAGGGGGTCATTCACACCCAATGACCCCCTGGCAACATGCATGATTTAGAATGCTAAACTACCAGA
>JAUZND010006125.1:0-10897 GCA_034780555.1 Coelogynopora nodosa | reverse complement strand
TAGAAATTTTATATAATAGTTTTTTAATTTTCCCTGACTATTTCTAAAATTCCCTGACCTTTTTTAATTTCCCTGACTTTTCCCTGACCAGTGGCCCCCTGTTAAAAATAAATAAATAATTATTCATTGAAACGAAAAAAAAGTTTATTATAAACAATTCAATAAAAACTGCAAATTCAAATCGAAAGTAAGCCCACAAGCAGATAAAATATGACAAAAGTGATGAATAAAAAAATATAATCACAACATTTAAATGCATAAAAAGCAACTTCAGTTAGCACAGTACTGAGACAAGCGGCTATCTAATAAACATTTAATAAAAAGTGACAATGCAATATAAATATTACCCAAAAAGAATATTGTATATAAAAGAAGTACGCACTACGTATGGAGTTAGTCTTTGGAAAACAGCAACACAATTTTAGAGTGAATAAAAAGCAGTTTGTTGGGTATCACAATCTAGCAAAACTAACTATAACAATTAAAACAAAAATAGAAACAGACAATAAAAGAGAAAAATTAAAACTCAGTTTAAGATAAATAAATGCAGTGATGCACAACTATTGAAATTATTTGTGAAGTGGGGTAGATCCACTTGTACAGCTGTCGTTGTCCGGCGTCACCTTGTAGCCAAGACGACACAAATTTTTTGTCACAACGTTAAATGTGATATTTAAAGAACCTTGTGTGCGCACCTTCGCCACTGAAAAATATAAAATCAAATGATACACATCTACTGGAAATAGTGTTTAACGGACAATAAGTTAAGAAAATATATATATGTATTTTAATTAAACAGGAAGTTAAATTTTCGTTTCATTTCCAGAAAACGCGTAAATTTAATAGCATAACAATAACTATAAAGATTAGCTCGTTTGCTGTGACACTGTATTCATTCAATTCATTATATAAATTTCAATAAAAATAGTTTATCTTCTCTATTCAACTAGAGTCCAAAAATAATAAAATAATGGATTCGAGAAATTTACAATATTTACTACCTGTGACTTCACTTCACAAGCTTTTTATACTTTTCGCGAGAGGTATGTAAACTGTTAACGAAATTTATATTATTATTTGCTATTTAACAAAATAATTACAGGTTTGCAAACTACATATTCAGTTGATGAATACAAAATATATTATTTGTCAGTGGATCAACCCGGTATATACAGCAGTGTCTGAATTCGTCGTCGACACAAGCATTTTCGAATAGAAAATAAAACAACATCTATATTAATTGTAAAAGGTTTTCAAATTTCCCAACAATAAATTTTCGCAATAAAGGTGCGAAATATATAAAGAATAAATCTTAATTCATAAAAACGGAATATATTAGCTTCTTTTTGTAATAAACATAATCACATGTACAGCAATAATATGAGTAAATAATAACTATCGATTTAGAGGTGTTGTGAACTAATAACCTAACGTATTGATACCAGTAATTGTTTCAGTTAAAACGATAACATTTTCTTATTGAAACAATAATATAAAAGATTATCTATCGGAATAGGATATCCTATTAATCCTTCACCAATCGAGAATGATAGTTGAAGGTCTGATGTGAAAATGATTAGTATATAGAACACACACGGGACTAAGATGCTAGTCATATTTTTAGCTATATAGTCCTCATGGTACTCTCAGAAAAATGTATACAAATGTTAAGGCTACGGGATTTTTATGTGGCATTATATATATTTTTAAATAAAAGAATAAGATGGCAAACAATATATACAACTATTCGATTGCCACTATGGACAACGAAGGGGTTCAAAGAGGACACTTTTGTCCGATCATGCATTTTTAAAATGTATAATCTTAATGGCTCAAAAGAGATATACTATTTCGCTTGTTTATTAAAAAGTATAATAATTTTATCAGAAAAAGATGAATCAAACTAAATAAAATTAATTCCAAGTTTGTTAATATATTTCTCAATTACAAATGAGTGCCTACCTATAATAACTAAGCATGAGAAACAAACAAACACATGTACAACATTCGACGAAAATGGTCTTTGTAGATAAAACCATCACACCTAATGGACTTTTTGCAGTTGGCGGCGTCGCGTCTGAAGCAAACTCTACTCTTCGGATTCTTAATAGAGGTAGCCGGTGGTTGTTGACTGGTTGTCAACGGTTTATATGGTCCTGAAGTAGAGCATTTTCCAGTACCAAGAGATATAGGTAGCAACGTTGTAATTTCCTGTTGTTCCATTGCGAATCAAAAATTGAATGAACCACAAAAGAGAACAAAATACTCATACTCAAATCCAAGATGCACAGAAAAATATAATCTCTAAACATGAAAATTTGATATTGTATGTGATAACACTTTCATCAGCTTCATTAATGCTTCCTTTTATTTTTTTGTGATATAGGACATCATCATGTTTCAGTTTTTCTTTTACATTTGCAAATGGCAGTAGTAAAAGCAGAGCTCTATTCTCAAGGTAACTGGTTGATCATGACAGTTTCCACAATAGGGTCTTTGCGCTAGACATTTGATTTTTGACACTTTGTCTCAGATTTTGCAAACAATATGCTCACATAAGTGTACAACAGCTTTACGTGCATCATGATTCATCTCTGACATAGTGAAATTAAATATTGTAGCAATAAAAGTTGTCAGAATCTCATGCAAACCAAACAGTGAGGCCATAATTTGAGGCTCTGTTGGCATATATTGCCGATAACGGCGCCGACTACATATGCACGACAGTTTTCTAGGTATTATCGAGGTGTTGGATATGATATGTCGTACTCATCAGGTCTCTACGTTGTCAAATCTCAGTATACTACGAATTAGCTTGAATCGGTTGAGACTAATTGTCTTAGAAATCCGTGCATTTAACCACTGCTCTGTATGAACCATGAAGTAGTATAAACCCAATAAAGGCCTTTAATTCAGTTACATAAATCTGTCTATGGGAGCATCGGACACTTTTGCCCCCTGTGAAACGCAATGGGTTATTTTGATGTAAATGTTTAAATTGTTAGTTATTTTATTTAATACCTAGTATGGTTAAATGATGATACTATAGAATTAAAGTCATAAATTTAAAATAAAAAAACTAATTTCTGTAGACAAATACTTGAAAAATGCGAACGGATACTTTTGTTCCAGGCTAGAACACGTGCGGGATAATGTATATTTGATGTGTCTCTGACACAATTTCACTGTGGGGCAATTAGACTTCACATCTCTCAAATGTGCACATTCCAAAAAGTGTAACTGGTTTTTGTGAAATTTTTAGCAGTTGCATAATTCTTTCTTCATGGTTGATCACATTGTTTTAAAAAATATTATTTATGTTAGACCTATAATTAAATTGATCAAGATATCATTTTAGATAGAATCCAAAATTTGATTACCAGAAGAATCCTTCGTACATAACCAATTTTGTTAAAATTTTGTATACTTAATGAATGAAGTAAGTATAGTTAATATACAACATTTAGGATGAAATTTGATTAAGATCAACAAATTTGATTTGGTTAAAATCCTATCCGAAACGCTATTCTAAAAAAAAATTTGTTGATGCACTCCGATCGAAATTTAACCAATAAATATATGATCCAATAATTTATCTCAAATGTTATATAAAAAAACCAGTGATATCTTATTTGGTTAATATACAATATATACCAAATTTTGGTCGAACTGCTTGTGTATATAAAGACTTATTTTAAGCATGTTTTTATCTGATATGATGAACATTTTATAGATCAAGAATTGATGGCAGAATATTTTTTTAAATTGTGTAAAAGCTGTGTTGCATTCTTTAGTATATATACTTAATTTAAACAAAATAGGTGGCGTATAAAGACTTATTCTGAAAAAATGTTTTTGAACTGATTTGATCCGATAAGAACTTTCTAGATCAAGTATACCATCTTTATTCAGATGTAAAATGTCGTTCACAAGTTTATATAAATATGTTGTGCATAAAGAAATTTTGTAGTTTTTGATTTGATACAAAATTGTAAATGTAAATTTGTTAATGACATTAAGATAAACAGTTTAGTTAAATAGTTAAATGTAAAATATCGCAGTTATTCGAAAATTCATAACTTATAAACATCATATTAGTTTCTGAAAACCACAAATGTCAAGATAAAGTTCATCTTCAGTCATGTGGTCTTTTTGATTGTCGAAAGCACAGCAAACGATTGTAAATGATCCCACAAAAATAGAATTAAAATATAGAAAGTTCTGTAAGCAACGCGACTTGTAATCTGCTAATCTATAACATGCATTTTAAAACATTATTTATTAAATAAGTATAACATTTCATTTGAGTCTATAGACTTTTTTAATATTCTAAAAATGTTGAACATATCCCATCTACTTCTGAGAACATCTGTAACTAAGTCGCAGAATAAGTCTCCTTTTGTAAGATGATGAAATTCTCACTCTAAAATATATGTGTGTAGCTGCGCATATATTGTTTATCTTATAGTGACAGTCGTTGCATAATTTTCTTCATTAAGTGGGGAGTTCCTTAAAACAAAAACCACCCATTGCCTATATAGTTTTGTTAAGCTGAGTAAATATTTGATCAGCAAGAATACTGCCACATCGATTTACCTGTGGCAACGTTAAGTAGAGATGTATTATTGCTCTGCGGTAGCAACCAGAGTTTGGGCGATTGCAGTCATCATTTTCTTATTCAAAGTTTCTATCATAAATATCATAAACATACGATAGGTGACTCAGATAAATAATGTTTGACTAATTTGAACATACTACTTGTCTGACACAACAGAATGTTAATGTAATTGTTATATCCGATATTTATATAAAACTTATATAAGGGGAAATGTTTTAAGTTAAGAAAATATATCACTTGTTTATCGTATATCATACTGTGTAATGATGCATATGTGTGCTAATCAGTCTATTTTGGTTAATCGTTAATTTCAGTTAAAGTAACAATAACGATTTAAGATCTGATTTAATGTTATAGATAATACACATTTCTGTACGTAGTAAACAATAATTAGAATGAAAAAAGTCAGATTTGGCAGATAATAAAATTATATAAATACTATTGATTACATCAATTTCGTTTTAACCACTAGTTTATGGGTGTAAATTATCAGCTGATGTGGTCATAACTGCGGCGTAGACATCCCTGGCCAATCTGTGGTATGGATAGCCTGACGCTTTTCGACTCTAATTAAAGGGATACTAATAGAAGCGAAATTACAAACTTCCTATTTAGTTGCCATTCTGTTTTTTTAAGACGCAACATCCAATACATTTAAATACATCCTACAGCGCTGATTCAAAGTACGATAATGCCATAAAATGACACTTTACGTGTTGTTTTGGTAAAATAAATAAAGGCAAACCATACAAGGCATTGAAATTTGAAGATAAAAAATATATATATATATATAGAAGTGGACCTTAAAGCTATAGGATTGTGCATAGAGGTATAAAAGCATGAAACTTGGCACACATCTTCCTTAGACCATTAGCAATAATTTTTTTTAAATTGACCAAGTTGACTGTGACGCTTGAACTTGACACTTGCCTGTGGGGACATAATGTTTACTATACTTTGGGTCTATTTTTGCCAAATATTTTACGTATAACTTTACATTCGGACACTTTGAGCAATTGATAGAAAACAATTACATCATACAGAGTATAACTTGTCTTTGACCTGTGTGTCCTTTTGACCTTGATGTTTGTGAATACAGTCGTTACATGATCTATTTTCACTACACAGTATGATTGTTTCATGAATATGTTTGCATTTTTCATTACTGGCTAAACTTAATACATGAATACTCACTAAGGGAAATCTGAGAAATAGGAATATTTAAAAGCGTGATGATAAGTAAATTGTAATTAACAGTCAAACACGTTTTCATTGATACAAATTCATATATTTAACAATTTTTAACAGATAAGAATTCTGTGATTAAAATGACTATCATGAGTACTTGACCTATGAATATAAAGAAATGACATGATATAGTACTAATCAATGTCATGTGACCGCATGATAATAGATGTAAAGCAACAATGGTATATAATTAACATGGTAATATTCAAAATTAGTCAATCACAAGAGGCTATAGATAGGATATACAGGGCTAATTCAGCCTTTTTACATATGCAGTGTTTCCTGTATCATTTCATGCACCCACACTTAATGAATTCTCTGCATGCATCTGATGCCTCAGGTAATGTCGCCCATTTTGGTTCATATCCTGCAGTAGTACGTTTTTGCCCATGGGTAAAGGGTATTCTGTTTTTTTGTTGTGGTACACTGGCCCCTAACATGTACTGCTTGATAAACAGATCTCTTGATGTGTTGCAGAAGTGCATCTACTATAGGTTGAAACTTGTCAATTGGTTTTGCCTTAGTTCCAAACATATATTTACGGGTCTCATTGACTCCTGAACATTCACTTGTTCGGTAGTACTATGTTACCACAAATCTTTCTATTTATCAAACATCCTCCTCTAGTATTTCAGTTTATGGCTTTGAACCTCTCAATAATTTTTCTGTAATCTCTGTATGCACACTCCAAGCTTCCCCCATGCTGACTTTTTACCCTTGAAAAAAAACCTGATGTAAAAGTATGGAAAAACGTAAAAACTCAGCTTTTTCAAATACAATGTCATGAATAGGAAGGAATAATTGTTGTTTGTTCCTGTGGCAACCTGAAGAAACAATATCGAATACAGCATTGAAGCCCCTGCCTGAATTTTACACTGACATTAAACCAAGGAGACTCTTTGACACACTACCTGAGTGTTCGCATCTAACTCAGAAATAAGAATCTGTATTTGAAGAGTTCAACAAAGCCTTTATGGAAGAAAGTAAATGGAGAAAATAGGACTACTAAAACCATGGGTACCTTGTCATATAGAAATGAATAGGGGGAAGGTTTCAAGTAAAACCAACACAGCAATTATGCCACTACTTAATAAAAAGTTTCAGGATTCTTTTATAATCTGTCATGCAATGGATTTAAAAATAAACTACAGCTGACTATACAAATCCAAATCAGACACCTTTTATGACAGTTGACCATCATATTTATGCACTAGCCAAGAAAGCCTAGTGGTCATGGCAAGATGAATATGGCGAAAACAAGTTATTTATTACGCTGGGTGGTCTTCACATAGAAATGGCCATTACAAGGGTCTTTTGAACTCGGCTTGATGGCAGTGGCTGGACCGAAGCTTACACAGATATGGCATCACAGGAAGTGGCAAGGCAGAATCTTTTCTCAACGGTTGAAGCCCCAATTTCACCAAGTCTCATTCATCAGTACGAATCTAGCAGACATCAGACATGTGCACAGGATAATAAATCAAAAACAGAAAGCATCACGAAGATACTATGAGCATGCGTCAGACGTTTACAAAGTAAGTGTACAGTTTGATAAAAATTCTGGAAGACATGGGTAACCCCTTCATGGAAGATTAATGATACCTGTTGTCTCTGCGACCAAACATATCATGGATGATACTGTGGTACGAGCAGTAAAAGAGGTGCATGAAATAGGGGAAAATTTATTACAAGACTCTGTGAATGATCGTATTGCTGAGAAAACAAAAGTTTGTATCACACTCTGTTTAAAACTAACCTTCCTCTCATGAATTAAACCAACTTAAAGAAGACCAGAGCTGCTCACAAGCTGTCAACTCCCAAACGAAATTGTTACCTTTTCTTAAGAATGTTTATTGCGTGCCACAGAAGGTGACTTAGATAATTTTTTCGACATAAAAATCAGTTTAGTCTACCCAGCTTGTCTGGCATGAATGGACAAGTTCAAACTACTCAGAAATTAGACGTCATTTCCATCTTAGAAAAAAGTGGACTTTGTTGCTGATGACAATGACTCAATCGTGTCTGTATTTGATGGCGCAGCTATTGTCCAAATGATCAAGCCAAAACATAGCAAAAAATTTCAAAGAATATTCTGATAGCATATTCATGACGTGTAAGAGATGTAAGACTGCCAGTGCAAGACGAGGCTCCCATTCAAAGAAATTAGGCAACCTCCTTATATCTAATGGGAACAAGACAGAACTGTTGCAATACACTGCAGATGAAATTGCAAAACATTAAAAAAATGATAGAGAAGTGTATTTCGTGATGATGTGAAATATTCCCTGGATAGTACTGATCTGTCAATGCTATCCATAAGTAGTCACGAGGAGGCGGATACAATAATCCTGTTACATGAACACCACGCCATAAAAACAGATCGTGAAAATGTATCGATCTAAACAGCGGATACTGAAGTGGTGGTGACAGCAACATCTTCATTCAGTAAGCTTGGACTTACAAAGTCGTACATATATAGTATTTGACACAGGAACAAATAGAAAAGTAATTCCTAATCATGACATTGTATGCGCAATAAGTATTGAAAAAGATGATTTTTTACTGTTTTTTTATGCTTTTACAGGATGTGACAACACATCAGATTTTGTTTCAAGGGTAAAAAGTCAGCATGGGAAGCTTGGAGTGGGCATCTAGAGATTACAGAAAAATTATTGAGATGTTCAAAGCCACAAGCTGAAATACTAGAGGAGGATGTTCGATAAATAGAAAGATGTGGTAACATTGTACTACCAAACAAGTGAATGTTTAGGAGTCAATGAGACCCGGGAATATATGTTTGTAACTAATGCAAAACCAATTGACAAGCTTCAACCTATAGTAGATGCACTTCTGCAGCACATCAAGAGATCTGTTTATCAAGCAGTACATGTTAGGGACCAGTGTAACCACAAAACAGCCAGAGTACCCTGACCCATAAGCGTGGGGTTGTCAAAAACGTACTACTGCAGGATATCAACCAAAATCGGCGACATTATCCCAGGCATCAGATGCATGCAGAGAATTCATTAAGTGTGGTTGCATGAAAGGATGGAAGATACACTGCAAATGCAAAAAGGTAGGATTAGCCCTGTATATCTCCTCTATAGCCTCTTGTGATCGACTAATTTTAAATTTTACCATGTTTATTATTCAACATTGTTGCTTTAGATATATTATCATGCGTTTAACATGACATTGATTAGTACTATATGATGTCATTTCTTTATATTCATAGATCAAGTACTCATAATAGTCATTTTAATCACAGAATTCTTAACTGTTATAATTTGTTAAATAAAAGGCTTTGTATCATTGACCACGCGTTTGATTGTTAATTACAATTATCAATAAAAAATACTTTGATTAATAGTTTAAATAATTGTTTAGCCAATAATGAAAAAATATTGCAAACATATTCATGAAACAATTATACTGTGTAGTGAAAATAGATCATGTAAGACTGTATTCACAAACATAAAGATCAAAAGGGCACAGAGGTCAAGGACAAGTACTCTGTATGATGTAATTGTTTTCTATCAATTGCCCAAACGGTCCAAATGTAAAGTTATACGCAAAAATATTTGGCAAAAATAGACCCAAAGTATAGCAAATTTTGTGTCCAAGCAGGCAAAGTTCAAAAGGTCAAGTTTAAAATCATAAAGGTCAAGGTCAACTTGGTCAATTGGAAAAAATATTATGGGTAATGGTCTAAGGAAGCTTTGTGCCAAGTTTCATGCTTTTATACCTCTATGCACAATCTTTATGACAATTCTAGTGTTATGGGGAAAAACCAAGATAGTAAGTAGGCCTAGAGTAGGTGGGTAATCTTGTAATCTGTAGAGAATATCATTGGCATCATACGACCTTGTATTAACATGTCACGGTAAAACATTAAAAACAAGCTAAATAACAGCTTAACTAATATTATTGTAGATAAAAATTCAAAATTGGTATAAAGAACACACCGATTACATCACAATAATGTTTTAAGAACGTAGTTCCACTCTTCGATGTGCAATGAACAATTTGTCATATTGAATGGACAGAAAGAAATGTGACTATCAGGTTAATATATAGGCGCCAGTAGTGTCAGAATATTTAGTTACTGTAACCAAAAAACATTTCGTCGCCATTTTCAATTTTTTTTCGCACAAACCACAAACAATTTACAGATATACATATAATGTAACGGGATTAAAAAGAGATATTGCAACCATATGCTATTATTAACTATTATTGGGTTTAATCTAATTCACATAAATGTGTCTTTACAAAATGATAACATTTAACTAGTATATAGTTCACTTTAGAAACAAGCAAGTTAGTGTGGTGCCTCACCATCTCTGCCATCTCCACAGGCAATTATTCGGGGATTGCAGAATTCTGGCCGCTTGCCCTGGAACCATGATCCGAATTTCATTAATTGTGAGGATGATTCCGGCACAAACATAGCAATTGTGCGTGAATGTCTGAGAATAGACGAATTGGGAAAGACACAGAACTCCATTAAACTTATGAACGAACTTAAACTTAAACAACTTATTAAACGAAAATATAGACTAATAAAAAATACCATACGTTTATTCAATGTAAACAACTACAATGTATAATGCAATTATTTTTGTTATTATATAATTTGAACTAGAATATCTTATGTTGCTACTGTATTTATTATTAAAGTCATATATTACAATTTATTCATAATACATGTCTTTTAACAATGTTTTGGTTTAGTTTTATTTGAAAAGTATCTATAAGTTGTAGTATGTAGGTATATTTCGTTTAACATATATACATACCTTCCTGGTTGCATAGGAATATGGCATGCTCCGTACCCTCGCACAACGTCATTGCCAAATAAATCAGCTCCATAAGCATGGACAACAATTTGAGGCCCTTAAAAATAAAAATAATTAATAAAAATATATTGAAATTAAATTTGATATCACTTTGAAGGGGCCATCCATAAATATCGATACGCAAAAAGGGGGGAGGGGGGGTCTGTCGAAACGATCGGTAACGTATCGCATA